>JAAAQI020130354.1:0-47731 GCA_011800005.2 Stichodactyla mertensii | reverse complement strand
TTTTTTTTTTTTTGCCTGCTGCAAATCAATGCCCGCTGGCACTTTTGGTCAGCAGTTTTGGAAATTTGAGTCAACAGACCTTGAAAAAGTTTTAGAAGTTTTCACGGAGGAATCTGTACGAACCAGAATCATGGAAAAAGACGTTAGGCAAGATTTCTTTTAATTGAATGAAGGGACGATTTAGAAAAAACTACTCCTTTCCCGGAGAGGCCAGGTACCCGTATCTTTTTTTTCTAAACCCCTTCGAAATTAACGAGGTACTTCAAATGCCCAATAATCCATCCGCCGCGAAATCGCTTTTTCCGACTACAGATACAATGAGAGACGGTTTAGCAATAACACTATTCAGTCTCACGATCCAATTGCTTTGCGGTCTATTGGGATGGTAGATTAGATGGGGTTTCCAAACGTTTAGGATATTTACACGGAAGTTAGAAAATAATTCTTGACGTAACAGCGCTGGCTCAAGAATGTCAGGGAATCGGCACAAAGCATGAAACAGGTGCCATGGACACCCGAGTGAGAACCAATGACCGGAAGACAGATACGAATTTGAAGGTAGAATAGAGTGAGAATCAATACCCGCAAGATAGATACGAATTGAAGAAATTTAATGAAAGAATTGGGGAAATTACAATGGTGGAAGTAAAACTAATTATATGAAATGAATGAATACAAAACCCAACTTTGACACATTTGCGCCCGACCTCAGTGGTCTGCCTGGACATCTCATTAGACCCCAGCACTATCTTGATTGGATCCTTGGATCCTTGGAGGAGGAGGAGGATCATCATCATCATCAAGTTAGTAAAGCCTAATGGCATCACACCAACTATATTGACCGACCGATCGCCCGACTTACTGAAGATCAAAGTCATAATCAAGAGGTCTCAAGGCTTTAGGGAGTCGAGGCAATGGCGAAAATGCTGGAGAATCCGCATGAGCGAGAAAAAACGACAACTTGTGAAGTGCTTTCATGGAGAGGTATTTTTCCCGCCCTCCATGGGTTTGCAAGACAATACTTTACCCTCTCCGTTGCACTCGGAAAAAAAAGACCTTCCATGACAGCGACACAATAAGTTCTGTCGTTCTTCGAGCGTTAAACCCTATCAAAAAAAAAACATTCGAAAACGAAAAAATACGTTGTATACCGTGTTTTTCCAAACCATGCGAGCTCTTTGTCAAGGCCCGTTTACACAGGCGATATTTTCCGAGATTCACCTGTAATCCAAAATTGCTCGTGTAAACTTGAGTGGCAATTCGAGTGCAAATCACCGCAAAATCCAGGAGGGTGGGATCTCACCTCCTTGCAAAATCGCACTAAATTCGATCATGTTCGAATTAAACAACGGCGATTCATCGGCGACGTGAATTTAGAAAATCGCCTTACAATCCGGTAGTTTACATGCGCTATTTTGTATCGCAGACAGAATCGCAGTGTTTATCGCAGAAGAAAAATCGCCCGTGCAAACAGGCCTTCAAGTTGGTCGTGTAAATCAGTACGGAAACCACGAGACAAGCTTGTCACGTATGAAACAACATACAATTTGTGTAATACCACAAATCAATAAGAAGAAAGGCATAAATAATGTCTACCGTTGATCGACCAGCCTCCTATGCAGACGTCCTTAGTGTCGTCACGCAACGTAAAGCGTTGCGTGACAACACTTCGAAAGTCTGCGTAAGATGCTAACCGTTGACGAGACCATCAGTCTCGTTACTGTACAGATATTATCATAATTATATAGAAATATATCTTGATTTGAAGAGCGTTCCAGAGGGATGGACAGCGGGTCTAACTAAACCACAGGTAAAATAGAATAAAATATTATTTGATAAATCAAGAGTGCTTACATCAATCCAAATTCGTTATTATTATTGTTGCTATCAGCTCATAAAATTGAAGCTATAAGTTAGGGTACTTGATATAAAATCTGTACTTTTCCAAAATGAAATAAAAATGAGCGCGTTGATCTTCCCTCTTATTTTTCCTCTTCTATTCCCTCCCACTTCCCTCCCGGTTGGCCAAATAGCGCACTTTCGATATTTTTGGTTGAGCGATCGCACACAATAAGATCCGAGGCTCCGGGGAAGCAATGAAATAATCGTAATTATTCTTTTGTTTCCCAGAGCCCCGATCTAGATCTTATTAAGTGTGATCACTCAACCAAAATATCGAAAGTAGGCTATTAAAGAACCCTAGTCAACCACCGAAGATAGCCAATCTGACATTTTCTTTGCCAGGCAAAATGGCGGCTCTGGAGGTAAAGCTGTTAGAATCCATTTCCATCGATCTTATTTTTCATGCTGTGGCATTTACACCCATCAGAATATATTCATACATTGTCAGTTTATCTTTTAACCCAGATATTTTAAAGTTTAGCAGCGAATCTAAAAGGTATGTAAACAATAATATAAGGCGCACAATGTATTGTGGTTGACCAGGATTCTTAAAGAGCGTTCAATTTCAGTAATATCTGAGAATCAAATGGGTGGCAACAATTCCCGTCCCTCCAGATCCAGGCCTACAATTATCTTGTCTTTTTACACAGGAACCATTTGGTTTGGCAACAAATGGTCAGAGACAATGATGCCATTGCAATGGGAGAGTTTGGGGTTCCTGTGTTGGAATGCAGCAACAGCGCATGCCCGATCCTTTGATTCAATCCCATGTAACGTCTATTGATTTTTTTCCATCAAGATTTTTTTTCCTGGGGCCGTGGCACGTCCAGCATGCTTTTCAGTCTGTTTTGTGTTTGTGTACGTTTTGAGGCGGAGCTGTGGAATATAAATATATCAAACAAGTAAGTATATAGAGATAAATGTAAATGAAAAAACTACCCAGGCAAGAACAGATACGGCTAAAGAGATGCTACTTACGGACTAAGTTCCTGGAGATGAATTTTAATACTTCGTCCAATAGAATAACAGGGAAAGACAATTTAAGTACTGCCATCCATTCGACCCAGTTAAGAGGAGTTATACGGAAGATAGTCTATGGGTAATGAACAAAAATATCTGTTAATAAGAACCTCATAGCAAGGGCGCTTCATGATACAAGAGTATTTTAAAGTGGCTGCATTGGTAAATGAAAACGACCAAACAGAATTTTCTGGAAACGACAAAAGTTTGATAAAGGTTTTTGTAGTGAGGTTCAACTACCATCCGAATAGCTTAGGGACACGTCAATTTTTTTGGGGGGGGAGGGGGTGGGGAACTGGTGCATTTTGAATTTTACTTGCATGAATTTTGGTGACCCCTCCCCCTAAATTCCCATCTCTTAGCCCTCTCTTTTGTGGAGCATAAAAAATGCCCTTCCCCTCCCCTCCCCCCCCCCACTATTTGCACCAGCCCTACTCTAATGACCGGTTCCTTAGTTGGTAATGCATTGGTCATTACTTACATTACAGAAGGGAACGTAGAGAATGAAGAAATGCATAAGGAAAGATGCAGCTATCGCTACCAGCAGAGAAGGGTTTTTCCATGGTGGCATCTTCAGTAAACTTTGGTTTTCTGTCAGACTGAAATATGGGAAGAATGCTTATTTTAATCAATAAGGGCAAAAAATCTCAAAACTCTCAAACAAATGGATTACTTTGGGTAACAGGAAATTTTCGTGATTGCATCATTTTACTACTGCTAACAGAATGCTTGATGAAAATGCTTTGTTATTCAGATTTTTCTACTCTCCTGGGAATAAAGAGACAATTATTGGTAACATTTGCCTGACAATAGAAGCCACTCTAAGTATTCTGGTTCAGGTAGTAAATTATGCCATCATGCAAACATCCTATTAAGATAACAGTATCACTTTGACACACACTCTTACTTGTTTTATTATAGAAGGTAATGCACTACTTTTTCCTAACCTGTTAAGAGCATTCAACATCTCTATGGTGACAAGCACAGATAAAGCCATAGTCATGGGGTGAAGGTCACTGAAGACAGAACAGTCTATCCCAGCAAAGGTGGTAGGGTCACTTGGACACTGCATATGATGGGTCTAAGGTAGATAATGAAAAGAGAAAAATTACAGGGCTTGACCCCTTTTGATTAGAGGTAAAAAATACAAAGGCTTATGATATGAAGCAATTACTCTGGAGAAGAGCACCAGCCAATTAGCTTGGTTGAGCATTGGCCTGTTGTGCAGGAGGTTGTGGGTTCAAGCCCCGGTCAGACCAACACTCAGGGTCTTAAAATAACTGAGGAGAAGGTGCTGCCTTTGTAATAACATCTGCAAATGGTTAGACCTTCACGTGACTTGGATGATCACAAATGGCAGTCCTATCCCTTTCAACTTAAGAGACATTAAAAGAGGGCCACAGGTTTGTCAGTTGAATTACTGTTATGTGTTACCCTCTATAAATAAGGTTGATTGATTGATTGATTGATTGATTGATTTAGAGTGCAGAAAAACATGAATGAATGATAGCACTCTTACCAGTTGATAATAATTCATTTTTGGCCCTCCTTCATAAAACATAAACCACCACGCAGAGGCCGCTACAGTTGCCACACCAACATAAACACCTATTGCTAAGTAACGGAAAAACAGCCAACTATTGATAAGTGGCTCCTTAGGAGAACGTGGTGGCTTCTTCATGATGTCTGTGTCAGGGGGGTTGAAGCTGAGGGCAGTAGCAGGGGGGCCATCAGTCATGAGATTGACCCAAAGGAGCTGTACAGGTATAAGTGCTTCAGGCATGCCAAGGGCAGCAGTTAGGAAAATACTGGAAAAAATATTACAAAATAGTGATGAGAAGTTTCATTCACTGGTTTCTTATTCTTGACTTTGAGGGGCAGTTAAGATAAATCCATAGCGTGTTATCCTTTACCGCATATAATATTGCATTCATGGAAAGTGCCCATCAAATTTGATGCAAATGTCTTTTGGGTAAGAAAGCAGGGCATTTATATTTAAAGATATTTTTCAGACCAAATTGGAGTAAGATTTTTGGGTTTGATTTGTAAGGGGAAACAATGTAAATGTTTCATCTGAATTACTACTAGACTGGTTTGACAAGGGCTAAAGATTGCACCAAAACTATATAGAAACAAGAAAGGGCTTAGCCTAAAATTCTTAGTCACCCCTTGATCTGCCATCCAACCACTCCCATTTCACTTTACACAATAGCCATCACGATAAACCACATATACCAGCTTTAATCAATCCCACTAACCTGACTACTTCTCCAATGTTTGATGAAATAAGATACCTAATAAACTGTTTAGTGTTATCATAAATAGATCTGCCTTCCTCTACAGCAGCCACTATTGTTGAAAAATTGTCATCAGCTAGAATCATTTCTAAAGTTCTGGTTAAGAAATTCTCAAAAGCAAGAACCACAAGAACAACAATTGAAGCTAAAGAAAAAGAAATTTCCTAAACTCAGGTTTTGGTTGTGTTTAAAGTGATCAGAGACTCGAAGCCTTCCTTGAATAAGAGAAAACAAATGAGGGTATGACTAACGAGGTATAAACCAGGAGAAGACCTCCATGTTTATGCTGTTACAACATACTGACTCAAAGTTTTCAAGTACTCTCAGAGAATGGATCGACTTTTACATCATCTCACTTGGCAGTCATCATCTCACTTGGCAATATACTTCTTTACTTTGGGTGTAATGTTCTCCCATTTCAGACCACACGTCATTCTCTTGGGAATAAGATTCTTTCTTTGAGGTTAATACACATTAATTTTTTTACTCAATCATTACTGAGAAAAAGAAACAAAAACCCAAGGGAATGACACATGATCTGAAATGGGAAAACATTACACCCAAAGTAAAGAAGTCTATTAGTCAGTGTACTTGTGAAGTTCACAACATAGTCCCCAATTTGCCATTTTCTAAAGTATTGTTCAATGAAAAGGATACCAGAAGCGGTCTTTGCGACAGCAGTTCCTGATCCCATGGCAACACCTATCTCAGCTTTCTTTAGTGCAGGTGCATCATTGACTCCATCACCTGTCATGGCAGAGATCTCACCATCTGCTTGTAAATATTCTACTATTTTACTCTTATGGGATGGCTCTACTCTTGAAAATAGTCTGTTGAGGAAGAAAACAATCATTGTAGTTCTTTTTTTAAAAGTAAAACTAATTGACTGAAAGAAAGTATATTTTTTATATGTGGAGGAACTGTGGCTTAACAGTGGAGTAATCAGCTAAAAATTCTACTCGTTTTTGTTTTTGTTTTTTTTTTTGGGGGGGGTGGTGGTCAAATAAGGTATTAAAGGCAAATGATTGAATTTAATTTTCACATGATATCGCAAATTATCAAGACCTCAAGTCTGTTAGCTGTGTCAGCCTATGGCTTTGGCAGATAACACAGACCTCTGTATTGACAATTTATGATATCATGCTCAACTTCATCCAATAATTGCTTAATATACAAACCTTGCATTCAAACATGCATCTCTTTGTTCCTCCTTAGTAAGGTCATCAAACTCTCTCCCAGAATAAGAGAGTCCTATAAAGAATTGTAAGAATTTACTTTAGGAGTCTGAATAGATTTTAAAATCAATTTAGTGAATAAAAATAAACAGATCAGTATAATAAATACCTGTTGTGTCTTCATCTGGTCGGAAAATGTTTATTCTCCTGCAAATTGCTTCAGCAGTAGCCTTTGAAAGCAAAAACAACTTTTTCAGGGGCACTCAACTTACTCTGTAATCAAATTTGTTTTCCAGTAAATATATCTATGTCTCATGGGATGATGCTAGGCTTGTACCTTATTATCTCCAGTGATTACAATAACTCTAATGCCTGCTTCTCTACACTTGACAATGGCCTGTGTTACTTCTGCTCGTGGGGGGTCAAGCATACCAGCCACACCCACAAATGTCATACCAGACTACGACACAAAATAAAATAAACTTTAAAATTTCACTAAAAATTTCATGAATAGGAACTTTTGTGCACTTTACCAGCATATGAAAGAAAAGCCTCTACCTATGACTGGTACATATCCGGTAGGGTGGCAAGGGGTAGGGCGGCTAAGGGTTGGGTCAGTGTTGTGGGGGTGAGGTGAAAGGAGTAGTGGAGTAAGTCATATAATCAGTTACTGTATTCTCACTTATATTCAAGTGAAGGGGAATCCAGTAAAGGTTCATCATTTTGAAACAACTGACTCCAAAATTTTTGTTAGGATTGAAAATACAAAACCAGATGTTAAATAACCTCATAAAAATAACTGGTTCAAGAAATCATCGCTTACTTCATATTTTATAAAACTTGCTGAATTTTCCAGGTCCATTTTCTTCGGTGACAATGGTTCATCCACAGTTGCAAAGGCCAAACAACGAAGAGTGTCAGTTCCTATATCATTATTATAGCATTAGTCTTCTCATAATCATAACCATGCTGTACAAAACAGACAAGCATGTGTGACAGGAAGCTCTCAATACTGTAAGCCTTATCACAATATCATCACACTGACAGTGTGCCCAAACCCTTTTTCTATTCTCGGACAACATTCAGATATACATTACGACAAGCAGCAGTACAACCATTTTCATTGTTTTGTACATACTTTTGTCCGCAGGTTTTTTTGTTGCCAAATGAGCTTTTACATACCTGATTTGGTAAAACCAGACAGCTTCTCATGGAAACGTGTCTGTTTAACATACAAAAGCCTGTGCATAAAAGTATGCAAATACAAACACCGTCATACTTTTATATGTCAAGCTGTGAGATTTGAGGTTTGAGTTTAATCGTACCTGTTCCATAAGCCATCACAAGATCCAGTATCTGCTGTCTCAACTTGGGTGTCAAACTGTGTTTTGTTTTTCCTACTCTCACAAAGTTGCATCTGTCAAGAATGCTTTCAGGAGCACCCTAATATGAAAAGAAAAATTTTTTTGATGTAAATGTAAATGATCCTCTGCTGTACTAGACCTCTTTAGCTAGACACTTCAGACATGTATCATCCTCTTGGGAATAACAATCTTACCTTAACAAACATCTTTGGTTCCTTGCCCAGTACAGAGTTGGGTCCATCTAACTGTGGGGTACAGTAGACACTCATGGACTTCCTGTCCCTTGAAAACTCAAGAGTAAACTCCTGTGAAATTTTAAAAGAAAAATTGCAATGAATGAATGGCATTGTCTATAAGATAAAACTATGCTAAACAATCTCTGCTACAGTAATTCACCCATTATACTCAATTTTTTGTTAAACAAAAAGATATGAACTAAATACCTTCGTAAAGTGTTCTTTGATGTTTTCATTGCAAGCATGAGCAAGGTCTGCTTTACTTTTACCAGCCAAGTTCAAACCAAAAACATTCAGTTTCTCAACCAGTACCGATAGAGCCGTCTCTGTTGCTTCACCAACCTTTTCATAACATTTGCGTGCCTAGAAATTAACATAAGACATGTGTCAGAATTTCTATCTCCTTTAATGTGTACACTGCATAGAGCAGATTTGGTAGGACTGTGAAAAGTTTGTGGCATGAACAGTCTTTACACAGTCAAAGAATGACAAAGCACATTAAGATTATAGAAAACATCATAGTTGCTGCAAGCACTGATCATGCCATGATCATGTTCTGTTGTTGGTGGCTCTTAAATTGATAACGTCAGTCAAAGTAAGTTGCCACATGGTGAAATAGAGATTGATGCATAAAGTAGATCACTTATACTAAGTTTCAATACAAATCTTCAGAGAAGAAAATCTTATTTTTTACTGTCCTCCAGGCTTTAAAGTTTCTATCCCTGGATATACTATAATTCATTTCCTAGAGCACTAAATCATGTCTTGTAAAAAGTGGAACAATATCATGAAATAAGAAAATATTTCTTTACTTACGCTGTTATAGTCTAGACTAGAATCATTGCAAAGAGCACATATACAAGCTAACTCTGGTAAAGCCTCATACGAAGAGGAATCAATAACCCTGCCATTCTCAGTTCTGAAACAAATAGAATACACATTGTTGATGGAGATATTTTTCATTTTTGAGACAATTATGGCAAATTATGGTAAAAATAATGACTGGCAACCACAGCAGCAAGAAATAAAAACAATGATTAATACTGAAAATCCACTATTTGAAAACAAAATCAGCTTTGTTTTACATACATTTTGCCAACTGGATTATATGTTGTCCCTTCAACACAAAACTCATGAAATTCAGCAAAACTTCTCTTGATACCCTTCAGTATGAAAAACTGTAGAGAAAATAGAAACCAAGAAAGCCAAACTTCAGTAATGCATTCCTTGGTGCTAAAATGGATGAACTGGTGGCATGCACTGCCTCTTAAAATGTGACTTGATTTAAAATGTTCAGACTCACTGCCCTGTGTGGGTAATAGTTTAGAATACCAACCAGAGAGCATTGTCAGTGAGATGTCAGTAGAGTGGTAGTTTGTTATCAGTAGTGTTGGTAGAATTTGGATAGGTTGTTGGTAAAATGTCAGTACATTGTCAGCAGGTTATCGGTCAGTGCAAATTGTTGGTAAAGTGTAGGTTGTTGGTAGGTTGTCAAGTGTTCATTTCCAATCTCTTCATGTTTTATTTCTTCCATAAGAATCAACATTCTCTTTCTGGCCCACTGTAATGGCTCACATTGTTACAGTGTACATAAACAAATATCAATAGTGTCACAAATTACCTTGTGCACAGACATTTGGTTGGTAGTCAGTGTGCCTGTTTTATCAGAACAGATAACTGAGGTACATCCTAGTGTCTCAACAGAGGGCAGACTTCTGACAATGGCATTCTTTTTAGCCATTCGACGAGTACCTGAAAACAAAAATGGCTGTTTAAAATACCAATTCCCATGTAATTCATTGATCTCATTGACTAGAGAATTGAATAGAAAAACAGTGATTAGTGAGTTACATTATCCTAAATCCTCAATGAAGTGAGAGATGCAAGAGTTCTACTCCTGAATTAGAGAGAGGTTTTCATTAATTCCAACATTGTCTGTTGAAAAAACATGGAGAATATAGACCATACACAGAGAGTAATCATGACAACCTTGCAACAGAGAGAAACTAAGATAAAATGAATGGGAAAGCAATCCAAATCATACCTAAAGCTAAGCATGTAGTAATGACAGCTGGCAGACCCTCTGGAATAGCTGCAACAGCTAAAGCAACAGCAATTTTGAAGTAATAAATGGCACCCTAGTATAAATACACAATATCACAATTGATTTTCATTCCAAACTTGACTACAGGTCTTAAGACAATGATATACATCGATAGAGATGTTTACTGTTACCTTAAGCCAGGATCCTCCATGAATTGGATCATTAAAATGGCCAATGTTGATTGCCCAAACAGCAATACATATCAAAGTTATGACCTGAAGTCAAATAAGAAGAAGTCTGGGTTTTTTTTAGAATAAGTGGTTAGTCATAATATCTGCAAATGGTTAGCCCTTCATGTGGCTCGGATGATCATGTTAATGGCAGTCCTGCACAGTTGATCATTAATAAAAATGTTTAACATTTATAATGCACAAATTCTATATACATATAGAATTTGGGCATTATAAATGTTACATCCAAATTAGCTGAAGCGTACCCCCTCCCGCCCCCGAGACTGGATTAATAAATTTATTATTCGAATATTGAGCCATTATTCGTTTTCAGGAATGCATTCTGTTTGAAAATATTATTCCACAATTTAAATATTTAATCTATTACTGATTGGATTAAACAAACAAAGAGTAGTCCATATCATACATAGAAGATATATACAGGAAGCCTGTCGGTGAAACTCGGTTTTTTCAACACAAGTCTGGCATGGCAATGGCAGGAAAGGCAAGTGAAAAATTACAAAGTAAGCCACATGAAAGTGACCTTTTAATCCTAGTATTCACCTTCTACACCTCTGAGAAACTTTAGAATAACCCGAAAATCCAATCAGTAATCGATTAAATATTTAAATAGTGGAATAATATTTTCAAATGGAATGCATTCCTGAAAACGAATAATAGCTCAATATTTGAATAATAAATTTATTAATCCAGTCTAGGGGGTACGCTTCAGCTAGTTTGACGGTAAACATTATTATATTTATTAATATTACTATATTTTGATTTCATACGAGTATAAAATAGGAAACAGCATAATCATGGCCCATTCAAAATTCTTGCTCATTAAGTTGAAATGCTTGGATGTGGTAATGTTTGAGTAAAGGTACAGCCTGAGGGTCTATATTCATCTGAAATACGCTCTAACAATGAATTGCAATGCCATTACTAACCTTTGACAGTTGTTCTCCAAACTCATCTAACTTTTGTTGAAGTGGTGTTCTTTCACCCTCAGTGTCCACCATTTCATTTCGTATCTTACCTATGGTTCAATCAACAACAAATGAATAACATTTGTAGGAGCAAAATTCAATAACTTACCACTGTTTTCAACGCTATGCAGTGATTGAGACAACAGTCGCAACAGGGAAAATCGGACAATACTCTGCTGTCAATCAAAGTATATAAAGATACCCAACAATTTGTTTGATTGACAGCAGTGCATTGCCCGATTTCCCCTGTCGCGACTGTTGTCTGGATCGCCACATAGCAATGAAAATAAGCGTGGGGCAGATCTAGGAATTGAAGAAAGTTGGGCCAGACCAGAGAAAGGAAGGCCAGAAAATTGATCAAGCTAAGTTTGCAGTAATGAAAATACCACTTATGTTACTGCGGGCTCCCTCAACTCTACATGTACACATGTTTATTATGTTTGATACCTATTTCAGTATTTATTCCAGTGCCTATGACAACACCACAGCATTTTCCTGATGCAATATTAGTTCCCTGAAAATTAACAACAGAACAATATCTATTAATTTTGGTAATAATAATGGAGTCCTAAAATAAACCACCCAGTATGACTGATCTGCTGGATCAGGATGTTTAAAGTGTAATCAGTGAGATATCTCAGGTGAAACACGGAACATGAAAATCATCACTTCCAGCAAAACTGATTGAATGTGTTACATCAATAATCTGTCTAGCCTGAGGTTTTGTATCATTGAAGAAAACAGAAAATTTTAATATTACATGAACTTGTCTCTTTTGAAGTCAACAATACTTGTTTACCAAGATGTGAGAGCACTTTTATCATAAAATATTGTGGGTAGATTCAAAAACAAGGCTATTTCAGGCAATATAAATAGAAAACACAGTGAACATAAAAATGCTAGTATTTCAAAGGCTCCTTAGAAAAATTATGTTAGGAGCAGAACTTCATATATCTTCATACTTACAGAAAAAAGCATGTTTATCTTATCTTGGTTGACAGCTTTCTTGTCTGGTATTGGATCTGTGTGCTTGATGACACTCATACTTTCACCTACATTAATAATAAATTAATTTTAGCTCAAAAACTCATCCTTTATCTCTTGTCAGGAGTACCCTTGATAAAAATAAAAAGTTTCTGACTCTTGACAAAAAAAACCACTTATCATATCAATTAGAGATTTTCAAAAAACAATAGCTAGCTATAATATTAAAAATTTGGAATTTTTTAGATAAACAAACCCATACCTGTTAGTATTGACTGGTCAACTCTCAGAGTAGTTGATTTAATGTTGGTTATACGAATGTCTGCTGGAACTTTGTCACCCACTGTGCAAACAAACAAAAAATCCAAAGGAAGTCAATATTTTTTATGTGAAATTGAAAGGAACTAACAATTTAAAGAAACTTCTCATGAGCAGGAGTGTTTTATCAGGTTTAAAACCATGAGGTGTAGCCAAGTGGTTTTAGACCCAATAAAACATGATCTGTGAGTTTAATAAACTGCTTCAAACATGTCACATGAATAATTCGAGTAATTAATAATATTTTTATAAAAAGTGTACAAGAATTGCAAAATCATAGTTTGATGAAAATTTTTACATCAAGGGCACAGGCATCACACAGAAAATGGCTCCTATATGTGGAATTACAGGAATGAGAGTACTCTTAGGAGATCTTGCACATGGGTATCAAACAAATTTGCAATTGTAGTTTAATCTAACACAAGTTATTGGAATATCACAAAATAAAGAGTAAAGAAATGTTAGAGAAAATGGTATGGGTGAGACTTTCAGGAACCAGCTCCAGTTTAGTCTGAAAATATGAATCTTGTTACTACTTGGACATGCTTGATAACACCTCAACAAATTTATTCTGAGATAAGCTTAGGTATGGCATTTCCTTCCCCTACTTGTACTTACTTTATTTTGATAAAACCTTATAATTAATGAGAATTTCTTTTAAGCCAGCTGAGTAACCAAACTTAAGCATCTACATGTTACACTTAAAACAATAAAATTCCAATAATGCACCAGAGTTACTATGACAACTGGTCATCACTTAGTATACCATTAAAAATGAAATAATAGATATTGCCAATTTTCACATTAATATAAATGAAGAAAGCAAAATTATATTTTTTAAATGAATTACTATCAGTAAAGGGACCAACTAAAGGAAGATTTATAGGTGATTCATTAAGCTATTTTTCTGGCACTGAAATACCTAAATGGAAATCACAAATGCAATTACAAGTACAGTACAGTATCCCTTTCTAATATCAGTAAATAAGATTGAGTGCAAAATATTGTCAAGGTTGATTTTGCAACTCAAGCTGCTCAAAACCAAATCCTTATCATCATATCAATAATTCATTTTACAAAATACTGAGAAGGAGTCCAATCTATAATTATAACACAAAAACATGTGCCTCTCATGTAACCCTCAAAACACTTCAAAACACAACCTCAAATTCAAAAAAATCTCTAGCTTTTTTTGGCAGAATTTCGTAATAAATAGTTTTGTTTTATGGTGAGGGTATCTCCCCTCATCAATTAAACTTTATTATACATTGATTTGTAGTTCTGTTGAAGGTTTCAAGAACAGACTAATGATTAGAAGAGAAACAAGCTAAGTATCTGGATGAAAAAACACTGGCCCATGTTTATTTTGCTATTTAAGCCTAAACTTTATTCTACTCAAAAGCCTTATATACCAATATTCATTCATCTAGATTACCAAAACTCTTTCTCAAGCTCTTGCTATATGATACAGATTTTGAAGACAAGAGAGACTCCAACATTGATGTTGGTGTTACATACTGTATATTCTTGCAGTGACAAACATCATGCAAAGAAGTTGTTTCTAAACACTGTTCTCTTTGCAAACTATAATTCAAATGGTAATTACAAAGAAACATTTGGACATATGGTTTTATTTTTGCAAAGAATGACTACATTAAACCAAAACTAAGAAGCATTAGGAAATGTTCACAGCAGTTCCTTCATATTCTTCTTCATAAGGCAAACAAATTGCCAAACAAATTGAGACAATAAGTAAAATTAACCTTAGAATTAAAATTTCAGATATTCATCTTTAAGGCAGGTGAAAAACTATATGCAAAAGCAGTTGCCTTCTGAAGGAGATGAATAATTATGTCAAAAAGTAGATCATTTTACAATGCACTATTTAAGACAATCTTCAAAGCAAATACTTTTTTCTTTCAAAGGAAGAAGAACATTCCAGAGGGTGTGACAAGTAAATAAGAAAACAGATACAAACAGCAACATATTATAATAAGCCTGAACCTTCATCAGAAAAAAAACATCCTTAATATATTACAATTCAAAAGTACAAACATTAAGGAGTTATTTTTGAATTCAAATACAAAGTTTATAAAAACATGGTATTATAAAAACTGTCTAATTAAAAGATATAATAAACAAAACCAAGGTTTTTGAACTAAAGCAACAAATTTCTAGTTTCAGGATTGAGACTACCTAAAAGTCAAGCACAGGTCTCGTCATTGGTCTTTCAGAATAATTTGAAACACAATAAAAAACCTGCTTGCCATTACAACAGTTGTTTCTGCTTGAAAAATGTCAATAATCAGCTCTAAGTGTTAGAAATCAGCCAATATAATAAAGTTATGAATTTAAGGTTATCTGGACTGCCAATATCAGTAAGCTTCAAAGAGTAGGGTTCAAAATCAAAAGGATTTGCCATAAGAAGATTGCTATTGCTATTTTTGAAATGAGCTGTTGTTTATTGGTTAGTTATGTAAAACTAACACAGTACATGTTGGACACAGAGCTACATCAATGTACCTTACCCTCTAAGGAATTTGAAATACAAATAAGTGTCTGTGTTTGTGTTTGGAGTTTTATTCCAAATACAAAAAAGCCAGCTAAATTCCACTAAACTTTTTCAAGTCAATATTGGCTACCAGTCTATAAACCACTCAAAATCTAAAAAACATTATTTAAAATAGGATTATTGAGGCAGCCTTTATTGGTGACTTCTTGCAGATTAAGTCATAGTAAAAACTACAAAATAGAAATGTCTTTCAGTTTAGTAAATATAATTACATAAAGTTATGTGACAGTACTCCAACATGCGGATTTAACAAATCATTTGGTGCAGATTTTGATTTTGCAACATTTAGGAAAGAATTCATGCGAGGTGTGAAGAAAGAAGCAATGAAAAATGAATGGGATTTCGTTAATGGGGATAAATCAATTAATTTATCAAGGTTTAGAGTAAAAAAACTGAAATTAGTCAACGCCAATCGTAAACAAAGTCGAGAGTTTTACACAAGAGAATTCAAACACAGTAGCTCGAAAATATTACATCCTGCAATGGAGAATTTTATACGCAAACATGAAAACGTCCCTGCGTACCTGCAACTTCCACGATATCACCAGGAACGAGATCTCGAGCTTTTATTTTTTGAACCACTGGTCTGTCCTGACGCAGTACCTTTGCTATCTCTGGTTCATACTGTTTCAATGCCTCAATAGCGTTTTCTGCGTTTCTTTCCTGTTAAGCAATAAGGACATTACAAATTCCATTATTCGATCGAATCGAAATTAGGCTTAAAAAGTGATCAAAATAAAATCTAGCTAGAGGATCATCAACCAGCAATGCCAATCGCTGTAATCGCGTTCGCGAGAGTTTTAATTTTGAAATGAACTCGTATACTTGCCTGCCAAACTCCAATAATAGCGTTTAGTATTAGAATTACGAGTATGACGAGAGGCTCGACGAACGCTGTAGTCTGATCCTCTCCTTCCTCGAATAGAGCTAAAACCTAACAAATGAAGAGAAAAGCATTCAGTGAATGGGTTTCATTGGAAATGGACGAACTTTGCCAAGTGGCTCAGTACGAGTAGTTTGAACTTCTTACTACTTACGAATGATATCACGGCTGCGATCAGAAGAATTTTGATCAACAAATCGTCGAATTGATCGAGCACAAGTCTCCATAGGGGCTTGCCTATAGAATTTCATTTACAGAAACACGAATCAACAAATAATTTTTTTGTCACAGTACCAAAATGGTGGTTGAAAGTTTAAGTGCACAAGTCATAGATTTTTTAATTCTATCCCAAAGACTACGAATAGATCTTACCTTCTTCAGCCGGTAGTTCTGTATTACGGACAAAGACGACATTCAAGAAGGAAAAAATAATAAAAGAAATTAGTATTTTTGGTTCCTTTTTAGACAGTCTTTCGTAGTCAGTTGAGCAACAGAGACTTGATTTTTTTGACGTGTTTACACGAAAACCGTGAATAAACACCTAAACATCCACGAGGGGAAAAAATCACTTTTAGCACAGCTTACCATTAGGACCGTAAGTTTCTTGTAACTTTTTAACCTGCTCAGAACTCAGCCCCTTGCTTTCTAGCACACCAAAATGTTTTAAGACTTCATCCACCGGAAAAGTGTGCGCGGACTCCATTGCCACGGTCTTTTAAATACTTCTATCTTAATTACCCCAATATTTATCTGCCAGTTCAGTCTAACTATGACGAGTGTGTCTACAGTGAGTATGAAACACGAAGAAGCGAAGTGATTTAAATCATTTTTCAAGTGAAAACCGGTGTCCGTTCAACCAGCATGCTCGATGTATTACCGTAATAGACGCTTCCTATGATTGAACCTACACGCGGCCTGGACGCGGCCCAACCTGATTGGTTCATATACTGTCACGTGATTAGTCTTTTCTTTCATCCTGTTCAGAAGGTGTAATGTTCGTGAGAGATAACGAGTGAGTCAGCTTTTAGCTAGGTTTATTCGGAGTTAGGTTGCCCTTGGATTAATCTTGCATCATTTTCCTGGTTTTTGTTTTAGTGATTTACTTAATACAGTTGATCATCAAAAACAATTGCTGAAAAAGCCACTAGTGATGAAAATAGAGCATGCTCAAGTAAAGTGATTTTGTCTTAGAGCATATTTGTATAGTCACACTTTTGAATTGGTTGCATGACCTAAATCGCTTTTTTTTGGTTATCTTAGGCCGGCAGCATAAATTTCAATCTAGTGACTGATACGTAAATCGCTCAGATGTTGCAGAGTCAATGTTGAACTGGCATGTTTTTATGATTTTAGGATGAACGTTAGATTAAAGTTAGGGGTAGATTTTAAATTTTAATCATATTTTTAGTTTGAATTGTAGTAGATAGGAGGTCCACATAAGCGAAAGCTGCCATACCTTAACTTTGTTACAAATAAAGTATGTATGTATGTATGTATGACGTTGCCTCAGGGACCGCGGAGCGTAATCTTTATTGGGGGGCTAATGACCATGATTGGGGGGGCTAACGACCACCGAAGGATAACTTGGTATTAATATATAAAACGTGTTTGGGGGGGCTATAGCCCCTCAGCCTCCCCTGCTCCGCGGTCCCTGTGCCTAAATAGTCATCTAAGTTAGACATTTAACTGCTCAATAGCTTGACCATACACTCTATATTGTACACCTATTTCAAAAATCGTTGTCGCAGCTGAAGGCAACAGTCAACACTCCAAAACTGCAAAAGATTTTGGTAGTTTTTCTCAAAATTAACTCATCTAGAGCATATTTTGGTTGCATGCATTTGTGACATATATTTCTGGCAAGCTGTAGTGGTAGTTCAGGTGTTAAACCAAATATTTTGGAAAATACCAGTACTGCAAACATGATTTATGAGTAAAATTACCAAAATCCTTTGCAGCCTTGGAGTGTTGACTGTTGCTTCAGATGCGACAATGATTTTAGAAGTAGGTGTATAAGGGACCATTCATTATGCCAGGAGGGGGAGGGGAAGGGGAAAGACTGGCAAGATTCAATAGACAATAATACAATACAATATCTTTATTTGGTACTATACTGAAAGTACATGGTGTTACTACAAATTTTAAAACAATTTTTGAATATTCTTCTAAAACAACCAACCCTAACCCTAAACATGACCCCCCCTAAAGATGGTCATTCCCTCTCCCTATGCATTATAGTTTTTTTGATTCTGTCATGAGTTTTTGATGGCCTCCTGTCATTCTTGCCAGCCTGCCCCCTGGCATAAGTAAAGAACGGTCCCTAAAGGTTCAAATGTGACACACACATTCAATGTAGAATGCAGTGTAGAGTGATGGCACTTAACCTGTGAAACTCTAATGGACAAATAGACACAAAAGAAAACAATGGAATTAGTTTCTACTAACCTCTATTAGTATCCACCAAACTGTGGGCTATCACAAATCCTGCATTCCAATTGGCTACTCTACTAGGGCACTATTCATGATAGCCCATGGTTGAGAAAAGGGCCGGTTTTGAAAAGAAAAAGAATGATGGCTGAATCACGATTTGCAGATGTTTCTTATTTTAAGTTTGACCTACGAGTTGATGGATACTAAAACAATTAGACCTCTTGCCCTCATGAGCCACAAATCAAATAGCCCACGAGGCCATAGGCCAGGACTTGTAGCCCATTCAGGCTATGGGTTTAATTGTTAATTAGACTAATAAACTATTTCACAGATTAAGTGCCATATACTCTAAGTAAGCTCACCCTGCCACTTTGGACAAAGCATATACCAGATCAAAAACTTTATAAGGAATGAGCTCTTATCTTGCATAATCTTACTTTTACTTGAGTTATGGCTTCATAAATCAAGCTGCAAGATGGAACATCTTTTGCTAATCAAGTAATTCTATGTTACATTTTATAACAGTTTTTGCTGTAGTCTGGAATACTCCAGTTTCCAGTCCTCAATTATAAAGGGTGAACCTCATTCTTGTGTAGAATATTCATGCATTTCAGTGGAGGGTCCATAGAATTTCAGTGTTTATATTGTTAGTCATGCATTCTCCATCTATCTTTGTTTATACATATTTTGACACTGAAATGAGGCTAACCCTATAAAAATGAGTCTGTAATCAAGAAACAGTGGTATTCAGCAAATTCAAAAAAGGTCTATATTGATATATTTTTTGCTCGCAATCTCCCAACTACCATCCCTACAGCGCTACTTTATGTAAGGCATCTTTTATTCAAATCTCATCTTTCAAAAAATACACAACTCTAGAACCAATCTGAATTCATTCAAAAAATGACCATCCTCAATAAGATGCTTCAATATATTCTAAACCTAAATTCTTATCATCCCATAAGTATAGATAAAGAGTGGTTTTCATTAACCTGTGCAATACACATTAGCATATTATGCTTTATTACACTTCATTTTTTTGTTTTTCATTGTGTCTATTTGACTATTACACTCTAATTAGTATACTTTGTTTCACAGGTTATGAAAACCACTCTAATCTTGTTTAAGCAATTTACACTGAAGGTAGAAACTTCACAATTTTATTTCTATTAGAGTAAGTATTTTACACGATAAAAGACAAAATTGACATTTAGACATATGTACAATGAACTCTTGAGGCTTTGGTAAAAGTGGACTATTTCTTCCTTGGATCATAATTTCCAGTATGTGTTTGAAATGCTAATACCAGACAAAAAGAAGATAGTAGGATCAGATTTTCTATTATCTTCTTCGCTGGAATACATTGCCTCCTCTGCCTGGTGGACCACCACCTCTGCCACCTCGTCCTCTTGCCGCAGCTGCAATAAGACCATTAGATAAAATTAGTTATCAAAGACTATGGAACACTATTTACAATGCCAAACTATGTATTGATCATGTAACAGTTTTAGCATCAGATGGTAGTGCATGTAGGTATCACTCACATAACCTTCAGGTAGGTGGTTGGTTTTATCATCATTTATAAAACTGCTACACTTAGTGATCAATACCAAAATTGACCTTTCTATGAAGATTTGAATCTTCTTTCAATTACCACTCACATATTCCTATTACAAAGATGGTGAAATCAAGTCTGTCAGGAGTGATTTAGGAGATATCCTTAAGAGATAGTGAACTCACCTTGTGCTCTTAAGATAGCGGATTTTCCTCGTCCAGCTGCTCCAGTTCCACTGGATCCTTTTTGTGTCATTTTCTTGAACATGGGCGCATTCTTTAACATGTCAGGTAAGATCAGAAATCGAATTTTACTACCACGAATAAATACTTGTTCTAGTAACGATACTTTTCCATCTCTTGCTGTAACAGTAATGTTCGACATTTGGCAGTTCATGTTATCTTCAGCCTCGATAAGCTTGCCTCTGTATACTTCTCCATTGAGAGTTTCCAAGGTTATAACGTGTCCTTCTGCTTCGTGTAAGATCTTGATTGGAACTCCAATAGACATCTTTGTGTATAGTTTGGTAACCGTTCAAGTGATTAGTTAAAGTAATAAAAGCATAAGTAGTATTTCTGGTCACGGATGGAAAAGATTCTAAAACTTAAACGTACTTCAAAGCTAAGTCCGTTACTTTAGCCAAGCGTTCTTCGAACGTTTCTTCTTCCCTCACATGACAACGAGGCTAGCTTGCAGAGTGACCAGGCCAAATTGAAGGCAGAGAGGATCCTGGGAAATATTGTAGGAAAAATGCGGGGTTTACCCTATGGAAAATTCCTTGATTTTGATTTCAACTTTATTTAAGCCTGGTCCTAGCGAGCAACATAACATAAGCATAAGCAACATACTTAGAGATTCAGGTTAGCTCTTCTCAAACAGGTGTGAGATAAGTGCTAGGAATGAGTAATACCCAACTGAGTCGACAGAGCAGAAAAACCGTCTTTGGCCTTTCGTTATAAGGACATCTATTCCGTTTTTAAGCTCAATAATTTGCAAACACGCTCTTTTGGGGCCAAAAAACAAAATGTCAAAAGGCGGCCAAAATTCAGTAAATGCCAGGGCGGGATATGGTATATCTTATCCCGTCCTGGTGAATGCGGTTTAGAGATTTGACGCCTTGTACTTTGGGAGAGGTGAACATATAAAGATATAAAAAGTTAGTAGCTTTATTCTAGTTACGCAAGATTTTGTCACAAGTTTGGAGCAACTGTGAAACAAATGAAACGCTTATTGTTTTGACGTATCACCCCCAGTTAAATAAAAATATCGTGAAAGTAGCGGTCTTGTCGTTTTTCTACTCTGCCAACTGAGTTAGGCCAAGAGAGCATATTTATTTCTTATTTATGTTCTCTTGATTAGGCTTATTAGGTTTGTGTTAGCACAGAAAAGAATATTAAAAAACATTCATGGAAAAAAGAGTGGCAAAACTAAGTTTCCCAATCCATGAAACATTCATGTAAAATCCGAACTAATCCCAACTGTGGTTTCTGTAAGAAATACACTACTGAGAAAAACAAATAAGAATGGGAAAAATGAAAAATGTTTTTTGAAATCAAGCAAAGTAAATACACATTTGGATTGCTTCTTTATGCTTTGCTTCGACTCTGGAAAAACAGTGTGAGAGCAGGTATAGAACCTATGACTTGACGATGATATTTCACAAGGTTTTAGAATAAATTGCCCAATATTACACGTATTTATCTTCCAAATAAGGACGTGGTCCGTCGGTCTTATTGGTCGTCAAACCGGTTTTCACAAGCTCAAAACAGGATTTTCTACGGCCAAATCCCTCATATCAGAGTTATGAGAATTGAAATTTACATTGAAATATTACTACAATGTTTTATAGATAAAGGTCTTTATCAAAAAATTCTACCGTATTATCCACTGTAGTAATTTTTAGTTTTAAGATAATTGTTGTTTTAGCTCTTTAAAGGCGTAATTCTTAGGGGGAAAATCTTGAAAATATATACGTGACTTAGATTAAATTATAAATTCTCTTTAATGAACAGGTAGTTCAAGCGAAGACCGAACCCCTTGTCTGCCTCACTCGAGCGTTCCCTTGTTTTTCAGGCTTCTAAGACTCTTTCTCTCCGCTTCATGTTACGGCTTCAAACCTACCTTCCTCACGTGCGACAGAAATATGACTGGGACTGTGGATTAGCCTGCGTACAAATGGTCCTAAAACGTCTTTTCCCGGGTTCATTCACCGAAGGAAACTTCGAAGACGTCTGCCATCAACAAGGTTTCGGTACGAGCGTTTGGACAATAGATCTGGCAAAGATTTTGACATTTTATAAGGTGGACTACATATTCTTTACTGAGACTCTTGGGGTAGATTTAGAATATCAAAACAAGCCTTTTTATCAAGATACGTTTGATATGGACGAAGTACGTGTAAATCGTTTGTTTTCGTGTGCGACGGACCTCGATATCAAAGTGGAAAAAAGGTGAAGTATTAATGACTTATAATCATTTAGACGCGTGGACAAAAGAATAGCTTTTTAGAGTAGCAGCTAGTTTTGTTTGATCCACAGTTGTAAAAATTAAGATCAAAAGAGAAATGCATGGCTGTGTACGAGCGTGTTGACAGTCACGATCGGAAAAGAAGCAGGAATGGATAGAATGCAGGATCTTGGATTAGCAATTTTTAATAAATCACTATACTACTTCTTGATTTTGTTAGAGCGCATTGCCATATATTTGTGAAACAATTACTGATTATTTAAGAGTGTAAATAGTATTCAGTAATCAATTATTTTGTTGTTGACTAACTAAAATTCACTCTTGCACAAACCACTCAAACATCACTAGAGGTATGTTGCTGTTGTTCTATGGTCCAGCGATGTCTACTAGTTTGTACAATATTGTGCAATTAGAAAATAAATCTTAAGCTTTGTTTCATGGATATAAGGTGTGCACTCTAGAATGACAACTGGATTTATGAAATAAAAATCGTTTTTGCCAATTTTGGAGAAAGTATTTTGCTTTCTGATTGATTGATTACCACTGATGATTGATGGATCAAATCAATCATAAGATGTGCTCCAATAGATTGTTTAAGTTCTTTGCTGTGTTTCTACAAGTAGTCAGCCATTGTCTGAATATAAATACATATTTTGTTGAGAGCTTGAAAGAACCTTAAAATGTCTGAAATTTGGCCCACCTCCAAAGAAAAAAAACCATGCAAAGAGACCTCAGAATGCCAAGAAAACCACTCAAAAAGGTTCAATAACCATCAATCTTTCTTTGTTGTTGAGTCTTTTTATTTTTACCAAAAAAGATTCCACATAAGGTGAATATTTAAACTTCATGAAATTACTAATTATACATAAGTGACTGCTAACTAGGTAACCCAAATCCACAGATACTTAATAAGCCTGGGAAGCCTGTGGTCAAACACAGAGCATGCAGCATAAGACTGTAAGGTAGTTTCAAAGGATTATTCATAAAGCCACAAATGAATGCTTTGTGCTTAACCAGTAAAGCATACATATGTACATTGAGTTTATTTATACTTGAATTTACAGAGTAACTCTAAGAACTAACATCTTTGAGATGTATAATTAGAAAAAAAAATAATAATAGTTATAATAAAGGAAAAGGGCAAAAGTAAGATATAAATATGTATGAATAATTATCTTATGATTCCAGTATTATTGTTTACATGACTCATAAATTATTCAAAATGTAGAGACTTAGTTGCAGAATTGAAATTCTTTAAGTCTATTATAGTTTTACTGTTATCAGGAAGATTATTCCAATGTTTTGCTGCTGCATATCTTATAGACTCAAGCTTGAAACTCCTTGTTCTTGGTTTTGGCAGACTCGACATTTTTTCCTTTAAACTCATATTTTAATAATATTTTGAATCAGAGTGCACATTACAAAGTGACTAGATTATAAAAGATTATAAACCCACAAAAACTAATCAATACTAATAAATAAATAATAATAATGATTTAATGACAGCATATCCACATAGTGGCTTTTCATCTGACAGAGTGGCTCTTCATCTTGATTTACTTTGCAGGACAATTACTCTAGATGAAATTTGTGTACACTTAAACAAGGGATGCATTGCAATTGTGCTTGTCAACAATCTGTTCCTTAACTGCAGCTGGTGTGGACGTTCTCTCAATCAGTTGAGATACTTAATGCATCGATACTGTGGAAACTGCCATGACTACGACACCTACATGGGACATTATGTAGTCATCTGTGGATACGATTTGGAAAAGAAATGCTTTTACTACAAGAATCCATCATATGACATTGAGCTTTGCTGTGTGTCTTTCCGATCATTTGAAGAAGCTTGGCATTGCTATGGAACTGATAGTGATATATTGTTTGTGAGTACAGAGAATACATCAGGAAGTGAAGCCTATGAACAAAATAATGGCTAACAATTTACTTCATAGACTAGAGATTTAGACACAAGTTAAAACTTAGTTTATCATAGTTCCCAAAAGAAAATCTGTTTATATATTATTTAGAGGTACATAGGTAGTTATATATAAAGTTTTAATTTATATTATGTTTAAACTAACTATAGGACAAGAAGTGCAAATTTGGAGTTGTGGCCAGTTTGTTAGTTAAAACTGGCAGAATATTTTATACAAAATGGTGGCTTGGGTTCAGGTATCAGCATATATACTTATGCATAGATTGCCATAGTTTGTACATTTCCTTCCTGTAAGTTTCCATATGCTAAAATATAAAAGATATAGAGGGCATTACATAGGCATGTGGAGATACGGATTTAATCTTCGAGTGTTGAAAAGATCTCTCACAATTGAGCACAGCAGTGTCTATGTAATATTCTGTTTATTATAGAATTATTGACGAAAGATGTTACCATGGTGATGGTATTTTCACATGTGAAAATATCAGTTTTTTTGCAAGGAAGAAAAATAGGTCTTTATCTATAATCATATAATAACACAAAAATCTCTTTTGAAGTGCAATGTCCAGGGGGTTCCTTTATAAAAGGGGGGTGATGCCCATTGGAAATTTTTTGCCCCCTCAATAGACAGCAAACACACTAAAAGGTAACATCAAACTCTAGTCATCTTAGAATTATGACACCCCCCCCCCCCCCAAAAAAAAAGTGCCATACTACCAATAAACAACACTGAAAAGGTATAATATATATAGCCACGCCACCCTTCCATATGGAAGTCACTTTTCAGGTTTCCCCTCAAGAAACCTGTAAAGATTTAATGAGCTTCAACTAGATTGGGTGATTTTCTAAGACTCCTCATTGTGCCTAACAAAAATTTTTAGAAGTCCAATCAATCATTCACACTGCTAACTGGTCCTTTACTGGGATCAGGGATTTGTGGAAAAAAGTTTTTCCAAAAAACTCAATCTTTCTTAATGAAATTCAGATTCCAACTTGTCTAACTTTTTACTGGGGGTTTACATGGCTTGGGTCTCCTTATTGCACAAGAGGAGGCTGAATACACATTTCTCATGCAGCAACCACTTTGACTGAAACAATAAGTAGAGCCTCACATTTAGGCACTTCATACTATGAAATGTCCTATGAAATCCACTGAACTGTGGTTTCATCAGAAAAAATTGTATGGCATTGCTGGCCACAAACATCTATGACTCACCCACCCAGAAATGCAAAGGATGTGTTACTAGTTAGACTAGATGTAAAGGATGGGAAGCAAAAAAGATGAGTTTAAAATTGATTGCTTTTTGCAATGGCAGAAATGATAAAGAAAAGTGGATGAAATCATTCTTCGATGAGTCTTCTATGAGAGGTGTAGATTTTGGAAATATATGTGAAAAGATCAAAGAGAATTGTCACTTTTTCTCATGAAGGGTTAAATATTTAGACAGTGACTCTGGAATATTTAGAAACATTTCCTTTGTATTTGTGAGCAGAGTCATGGGCCCATCATACAAATTTTTCCAATAAAACCATGGTTCAGTATAAAAAGTAGTAAAAAGTTTAGCCAGCCATTAAAAAAGGCTTTTAGTCTCATTTTGACTGGAAAGGTCTGCTGATGAGGATATGTGTATCAAAGTTGATAAATTATTCAGACAGCCAATATGTTCATTACTACAGGTTTTGTTACCCTTGTAACATTAATAGACCAGTTGTTTACCAATAAAAAGAAACATAAAAAGTATTATACTACAGACATCTTTATTCTACAGAAAAACATTTCAAACAAATTTGACAGTCATAGTTGTAAATTGGTTGGTTTAGCTGTCAGTTTTCCATCAAGTATAATCAGTCACTGCCAAAAAACAGGATTTAATTGAAATTTCAAATGAAATTTTATAAACTATAAATCACAGTTAAAGTTTTGCTGATGGATTAGACAGCAAATCATATGCAGGGATTGTCAAAAATTCCTCCATGACATCCTTTAACACCATCTTCTCCAAAAGCTGAGCTGCCTGCCCAAGTCGTCCTTTCGAGGCACCACCAAGCTTGTTCAACTCCTCTTCAAGGAGAGTTTTAAAAACCTCAGAAGACAGTTGCCTTTCCCCGATAAAGCATCCATGTTTACGCCATTGCCATAGCTGAGCACGGGAGATTTCTGAGGTGGCGGCATCCTCCATTAAATTGTTGATGGCAACTGCTCCAACACCCTATGGAAAAACCATCCCCATATCAAATAAACATTTTAAGACAAATTCTAGGTTTGAATGGATTAAACCATTTTCTCCCAAAACCCTACTTCTTAGGTCTGCATCAGGGGTGGATCCAAGAATTGGGGAAAGGGGGAGAGCAAGACCTGGTCAAAAAGTGCTTCTATCACTTCATAAAATTAATTCTAAATGTATTTTTCTTTATTTTTTACTCTATAAATTTTCTAAGTATTTTTATTAAAATACAGTTTGACACCCTAAAGTATGACCACATTTAATGTATCCATATGCATACTTTTGTGCCCATGCTTTTGTAAGTTAAACCAACACATTTCAATGAGAAGCTGTCTTGTTTTACCAAATAAGGCTTGCAAAAGCTCATTTGGCAGTAAAAAGCCCTGCACCAAAGTGGTCATACTTTTGCACATTGCTGTAATTCTAGCATGAAATTTACCATAAGCCAGCTGTTGATGTACTGCAGAGCAACTGAGATATTGATACGAGCACCCTCTTCAGTTATCTTCCCTCCTGGAACGCTAATGGTGACCAAGTCCTCAACCTTTACATTGACATCTTCACGCAACCTGTGCTTTTGGTGGCATGCACCTTGCATTCTTGTCATAAAAATATCTTTTGCCACTTTAACTAAATCTGGATGAGCCACCCAAGTACCATCAAATCCATCGGCAACCTCACGTTCCTTGTCTTGTGTTATTTTTTCTATGGCAATTCTGTTGATTTCCTCATTTCTTCGGCTGGGAATGAACGCAGACATTCCTCCCATTGCATGGGCTCCATGTGAGTGGCAAATTTGAACAAGACGTTCAGTGTAGGCACGCATGAAAGGCACTGTCATGGAAACCTTTAAATGCAAACAGTGGGAATTATCACACTAAATCCTCTCATGGTATCTGTCTTTATCTAAAGCCAAGCACTAGTTTTAGCTCTAGAGCTCCAATGGAGTTTAATGTTTTCCCAAAGTGTAGACTTCATTCTCTTGAGTATTTGAGTGTTAATTCATTTGTTTACCAATATAGCATGCATCATCCCCAATTTTCTTGGATGAACACCAAACAACACCACACCAAAGTTGAATAACTGATGTTTTTTAAACTGATATTTATAGGTAGGCTTTCCATTGTTTTTGTGTAAATTATTCAATCACATCATTGGGTAAAGTGCATGCCATATATCCGTGAAACAAACCAAGAAGTATTTCAAAATGCCTTTATTGCATAACAAATAGCAGATATATCATTCAGGCAGAACAGTGAGAACAAAAGCCACATACCTTTAGTGATCTTTGTGTTTCTTTGTGTGGTTCATGCACAAGTAAATTCTTAGTTGGTCACTAACTAAATAGTTGATAACTAATTATTATGCCCTAATATATAGTTAGGCCAATAGTAACTGTTTCACAGATATATGGTGTGCACCCTATATATATGTAAGGTTACAGTTATGATGGTATAGCTACAAATTTGATTTTATGTACTTCAATCCTATTTAAGTCATAACTAGAAATATTATAAGTTGATACCTGCTTCCTATCTGGTAAAATGGCATCTGTTTTTATCTGAAGCCTCTTGATAATACTAAAGATATAATCCCAACGACCAGCATTAAGACCACAACAGTGGTCACGAATCTCATACATCATTTCCTCCATGTTCACAGCAGCCATCAAGGTTTCTATCATCACTGTCGCACGAATTGTACCTGTTAACACAACAGGCCAGAATAAATATTAGATCTTTAAAAATGAATGCAGGCAACACAATGTTTAAATATTTTGTTTTATTAAATGGCAAGGTAGTTTCACAAGCTCTCATTGGCCAATTTGCAGTTGATAACTTACAGTACAAACCACCAACCTCATTTTTGTGTTTATCTTGCCAGATGTTAAACATTTAATGACCTTGCTACACAAGTTTTGGAACCTTTTTTACTTTTTTTTATGGCCTGTGCACTGTGCTTGAGTCATAAGGCAGTGGAAAAACTGGGTCCATAACGTACGGTATGGCCCTTGTGCTCGGTTAATAAGAGGTTGTTTTGTTGCCAGCAATAGAACAAATTGCAGCATGTATCATGCATGCCTCTCAACATCTGTGAAATGTGGTAAAATCAAATGTGCTGTGACCAATAATTCTGATTGTGCAATCTTGTGCACTGTAATTGACTCAATGTACATCATCAATATTCTGTGATGTGATGGTGCACACACCATTTAACAGCATGTTACATAGTAGCTGTTCTGTCTTTACCTTGAGGCACTTTTAAGTAATCTTGTGCTGCCTTAAACACATCATTCCACAATCTTGTTTCCAGATGTGTTTCCATTTTAGGAAGATAGAAGTATGGTGCAGTGCCTTGGGCAAGTCTGAGAGCCAGATTATGGAAGAAGTACAATCCAAAATCCACAAGAGCACCAGCGATTGGTTCCCCATCACAAGTAATGTGACGTTCATCTAAATGCCAACCACGGGTTCTGACCACCAACACTGCTGTCTTTTCCTTGAGCTTGCGGAAAGTCCCTATTACATTCAAAAACCATATTGTTTGGATGTTAGTACATATTATATTTTTTCATAACAAATTTGGACAGTACTTTAATAAGGCTGCTTTTCACTTAGTGAACAGTCAATATGTATATCTAGATGTTGCAGCTAGGTAGCTAGTGCAAACATGAAGCAGCAGGAAAAAGAGAGCACCAAGAAGATTTTAAAATGGCAACTGACTAGAATCAACCCCCCTCCCATGGCCCACTTTAAGTGTGGATGGGTCGCTTAGTATCCATGGTTTTTACAATGCAAAACCCACCAGATCTTGCTACGAAGCACACAAAGGATTAATTGTCAAAGCCATTAGTTCCTAATACCAGGATCAATACACTGAATGCCAATATGGCGTCCAATTAGAATTGTTATTGTTCTGGACTCACTAGCCTCTCATACATGTGAAAATGCTTTTGTGTTTCCACTTGAACATGAGGCTAGTGAGTCCAGATTAATAGAAAATCTGATTGGACGCCATATTGGCATTTGGTGTATACTGGCACAATATCTACAGTGATTCTATTGGAAATACAAATAAACCTCAAAAACCTCGAAAACCTCAAAAACCTCAAAAACAAAACAAATCTCAGATTATGATAAAACTTCTACTAGCTTTTGTAAAATTCCATCTCGAAAGATGCCATTTTTAAATTAATAAAGGAACTTTTCACAATGCGATGAAAATGATTCTGATTGGCTAAAACTAGCCAAAAGTGCACTTGCAACATCACCTCGCAGCAAAAAAATCAAAACCTGCCTTAATATCATAAAATATTAACTTACCATCTGGGTTCTCAAATGTTATAGTTTTCTTGTTTGCTGCAAGTAAATTCAACTGTCCTTCCATTATGTTCTTCCAAGTTGGTGAAAGGGAATCCTCAAAGTCTGCCATGAAAATATCAGCTCCACTGTTCAGAGCATTAATGACCATTTTACAGTCAGTAGGACCAGTGATTTCTACGTGGCGCATCTGGAGATCATGAGGAACTGGTGCAACCTTCCAGTTCTTATCATGGTTTTCATCAGGATAGCAGATATTCTTCCCAGAATTGATTTCTTGCTGGATATCCATACGCTTCTTGAGGACTTGTTTCCTGACATAGTTGAAGCGATGGTGAAGATCAGCAAGGAATTCCAAAGCTTCAAATGTTAAGATCTGCAAGTATTCTTGCTTCACTTCACCAACCACTTCCACACCTGAAAGTGTCCTCACAATTAAGACATGCAATTCAATACAATTCAATTAAGAAAAATGAAGCTGCCTTTTAGCTTTTTTCAGCCACAAAGTATCCCCACCCCCAATAAAACAAACACTGTGAATGACACTATCCCAGGGACCATGGAGCTAGAGGACCGAGTGGCTATAGCTCCCCCAATAATTTTGCCACCATTTTGAATTACTTATATTTACTATTTAACAATTAGACCCATAGCCTGAATAGGCTACAGGTCAATATCCCATGAGGCCATAGGCCTCATGGGCTATTTGACTTGTGGCCCATGAGGGCGAGAGGTCTAATTGTTTCAGTATCCACCAACTTGTAGGTCAAACTTAAAATAAGAAACATCTGCAAATTGCGATTCAGCCACCATTCTTTTTCTTTTCAAAACCAGCACTTTTCTCAATCAATGGGCTATCATGAATAGCCCCCTACTGTCAAAACTGGACTTCCTTTGAACTGTCAATAAAAATAACCAATGCCATGCTTCAATGATTTCGGCGCAAGGCTGGTATAAAAGTGATCACATGATGTATAAAAATGTGATCTCTGCAAATTGTACAGTTTTGCAACACTTGTACGCTTTGCCATAAAACACTTTCACCTGAACCATCGCCATTTCAACTCAGTAGTACAGTGAAAGCACATGAAGATCAAGTTTTTGTACCTCATGTTATCACTTTTATACCAGCCTCGCACCAAAATCACTAAAGCATAGCATTGGTTATTTTTATTAACAGTTCAAAGGACGTCCAGCTTTGATAGTAGTAGAGTAGCCAATCAGAATGCAGGATTTATGATAGCCCACAGTTTGGTGGGTACTAATTATATATAAATACCAAGTTATCCTTCAGCAGTCATTAGCCTGCCAATCAAAATTACACTCTGTGGTCCCTCCTTCCTGCCTGCCCTGGAATGTGAAAAAGCTCTCAACTCAACACTGTAACGGTTCCAAAAGATAAGATAAACGTTATTTATGCAGAGCAGACAAAACAGAAAATCTTTCTACTGACCTTCAGGGCAGTTCATTCTCGTGTGGCTCTTGATTTGGCGGGCTACTTATAAAGTACCTAATTCATCATAATTATTCATATTATTCTAATATGATTTTAATATACAAATAGAAATATATATTACATAGAATATAAGGCTTACAAAAGATCGATGAAGGGAAAATTTAAGCTTAATTCTAATCAAATTTACGTGTAGTCAAGCATACACGCATGGAGGACTAAAAATAATTTTATCTTCAAAATTCTAATGCATTCTTTGGTGTAAGTGTAAAGCTTGTCTCCTTGGGAATGTTACTAAGCCACAATGAGATCTTTCTCCGTGGTTTTTAACGATTTAACAAGTTTTAGTTCTCTCTTGAGCAAATCTGTATTAATTTGACAGACTAGATCATCGTGTGAGACAGGCTAGCATCGTCACGTGTGAGACAAGCTAACACGCAAGTTTATGTATAGCACATAAAAAATCTCGAGAAAACTCGCATTCGATTCCTTTTGCTTCAATTTTAAGTTTTTATTCACGCATGTATTACTAAAGAAATAAGATTAGAAGAGGACAAGCTAAATATATTAATAAATATGTAAACTACAAACGTTAAGCTTAAATATAGAAAGAACAATTAAGTTAAGAGGACGTGTGTGTGGCTGCTAAAATAGTATCATCTTTCAAGTCAACAGCAGTGGAAAGACAAAGAATAAAGGTTTTAAGAAAGAATGCAGAGAAGTTGATCGTACCTGTGATGGTGGTGAAGAGATCAGAGAATTACTGACTCCAAGTAAGTCACACGTCCACGTTGTTCAACAATCTGCCAATGAAGTTGTTCGTTCCTTTGTATACGAACCTCGTTGTCGTGCAGACAGAGCAAAGTCCAAGTCGAGATAAGTATTAGTCGGGGTGGGTGTACCGGTAGGAGTGGTGGGTAGGGGCCAGAGGGGCCAGGTAATATAATCACAATGCATAAAGAAAAACGTAATCAAAAACATGGGTGAATAGACCATCGTAGGAAGCTAAAATTTTTCAAAGAAAAGAATGTCAATTGTTATCACAATGGGGCAAAAATGAATGTAAAATCTCATTTCAGTAGTACATCTGAGGAAAAATGCATTTTACTGGCTCACGGTTTCAAGCGCGCAATTTGACATGCCTCATTTGATTTAATAATAAAAACAAAAGAAACACGACGTTAAAAAACCTTATTACAAATAACCCAGAGAAATTTTGAACTCTCTTGCAGTGCTTTAAACCTAAATATATAAATCGGAAACGAGGGCTCAAAGTCCATGTTGACTTCAATGTCAGTGACACGTATCGTTTTATTTCTGGCTTTATTCAATGATAAGACGTCTGTAATGTAATGTAAAGTTTTTTATATTTTCTTGAAAGTATTGAGAATTAGTTTAAAAAGTACGTGTGCTGATTTGTTACTTTAAAATTTTCTTGACGAGTACTCCTCGTCACGTAGATTTCGTGACACTCCCACTTACACACCCCTAAGTTAAGAAATTCGCGCAAGTAGTTCCAGATGGCTTCTTTTTAGATCACAACTGAGCAAAAATGAATGAAGTTTTTTCTTATTTCAGTAGTATATCTGAGGGAAAATGCATTTTATTGGCTCACGGGTTTAAGCGTGCAATTTGACATGCCTCATTTGATTTAATAATAAAAACAAAAGAAAAACACAACGTTAAAAAGACTTATCACAAATAATCCAGAGAAGTTTTGAACCATACAAATCTGGCCAAAGCTCTCTCGCAATACTTTTAACTTTCACAAATATATAAATCGGAAACGAGGGCTCAAAGTCCGTGTTGACTTCAATGCCATGATGTCAGTGACGCGTATCGCTTTATTTCTGGCTTTATCCGATAATAAGACGTCTGTAATGTAATCTATAGTCTTTAATATTTTCTTGAAATTACTGAGAATTAGAGTTTAAAAAGTTTTCCTGTACGTGTGCTGGTTTGTTACTCTAAAATTTTCTTGACGAGTACTCCTCGTCACGTAGATTTCGTGACACTCCCACTTACACACCCCTAAGTTAAGAATTCGCGCAAGTCACGTTGCAGATGGCTTCTTTTTAGATCACAACTGAGCAAAAATGAATGTAAAATTTTTCTGATATCAGTAGTATATCTGAGGGAGAATACATTTTAGTGGCTAACGGGTTCGATCATGAAGACAACATCGAGTAGAATTAAACTAACGATGCCAATGAGGTATCACTAGACCAAAGCTTGCATAGCTAGTTATGCGTGCAGTTTGACATGCCTTTATTACCAAAAACAGAAACACTTGATTTAATAATACAAACAAAAGAAAAATACGACTATAAAAATCTGGCCAAAGCTTCCTCGCAATGCTTTTTAAAAACCTTCACCAAAAATAGTAAGTGGCGCACGAAAAATCGTAAAGGAGGGCTCAAAGTCCATGTTTTCAATGACATTTATGTCAATGAAGCGTATCGATTTATTTCTGGCTTTATTCGATAATAAGACGTCTGTAATCTAATCCAAGGTCTTTCATATTTTCGTAATGTATTGAGAAATAAAGGATGAAACATGCCTGTACGACTCCACGTCATGTAGATTTCGTGACACTCCCACTTACACACCCCTATGAAATTCGCGCCAGCAGTTCAAGACGGCTTCTTTTTCTATTAAAAAGCGGTTTAAAGAAATAAATTTGTATAAAATGGACAAAACTTCAAAATATATTCGGTTCACGTCCATTTTTATTAGGAAATTCGATCAAAAAATATAATCTCAGGCGGAAAAATACTGAGGTGTTTTGACCAATCAGATTGCACGAAGATAGTTGGGCCAATCAAAATAGATATAAAGACGGGTACAAAGTCCATAACGTTGTAAAACGTAATTCAAAGACCACAGTGTTTGGAGCTTGGTGCGACCACGAAAGTACTTCTAAAAAAAACTTATATCTCTTCATTATTCCTCAGAAAAATCTTGAAAAATGGCTTCAATCTACACGAATAACAACCGATGGGCTGGTGTCAGACGGGATTACACGAAGGAACAAGTAGAAAGGCTGCGTGGCTCTCTGAGGATTGAATATACCCTGGCTAAACGTGGTTCGGAAAAACTCTGGGAGATTCTTACTCGAGGGGGAGATAGCTATGTTAATGCTCTAGGATCCCTAACAGGTAAAACATTTGACTTTTTTCTCTTTACTTTCTTTTCAGTGCTTTATTTATGTCGTATATAATCTTTTGGAGTTGAACCTTGACATTGGAATGCATGAATTTTAAACAATCCAAATATGGTAGATTTTTTGCCCCAAATATGGTAGATCGTCGAAAAGCCCGCGTCGCCGCAAAAACACGGATTCACTCCGGGAACCAAACGTTTGATCAAAGTACACGAAGAAACAATTCGAAATCTTAAAACAAACCGAAGCTTTCGCTTTATAAGATGGATTTTTGACTCTTCTTGGCGAACACAACATAATCCGACCGCTACGTGGCGACTCGGCTCGCATAAACTAGAACCTTTGAATACTTGCCTCTCGAATGAATGTTATTTTACTATAACTTACTACGTCCTATATTTCGACGGCTTCGTAATTCGATAAACGAAAATAGGGTTTTAGAACAGTGAAAAGAGAATTTTTAATACTCATAAAAAGTAATAAATTTTCTGATGAAATCCAACGTGGTATTGCATCAACATTAGCCTTCTTCGACACCCGGACGAACTCATAATTTTGCTTGCGGGCTTTGAGTCACTGGCGTCTTGAAATTCCCGCTAAAACGGCACTTCTTCTTCTTTCCATTTACAAAATCTTCTAATAATAAAATGATGAAATAAACGTGGAAAAAATTGTTTTTTAGAGAGTAAAATGTGAAGAAAAATTCAAATTTGAGAAAATTCAAATCACAAAAGGGGAGGGGGATGGGGAGGGGAGAGGGAAGGTCAAACTTATTACAACGTGATTGGGTTAGGAGAAGCATGCATTTAAATTGAAAATATCAAATTCTAAGTTTATATATTTCTACTAAATAGGTGGTCAGGCAGTCCAGATGGCAAAAGCTGGCCTGAGAGCAATCTACCTAAGTGGCTGGCAAGTTGCTGCTGACAACAATGATGCAGGACAGACTTACCCAGACCAGAGCTTATATCCTGCTCATTCTGCTGCCAAACTGGTCCAGAGAATCAACAATGCCTTTATTCGTGCTGATCAAATATCCCACATGGAAGGCAATCACTCTATGGATTACTTCCTTCCAATCATTGCTGACTGTGAAGCTGGGTTTGGAGGTCCTTTAAATGCCTTTGAACTCACCAAAGCAATGGTAAGAAAAGTCTTATTTCATTCTCATTCCATTAACTGTTCTGTTATACATTTAATATTTGACTTACTCAATATGTATACATATGAATATCCATTTAAAAATATTTGAAATTTCATCCTATACTTGGTGTACAAATCAAATCCTTACATGTAAATAAACTTCTGAAATAAAATGTAACCTAATATTTTACAAAATGTTGTTTTTCAGATCATTGCTGGTGCTTCTGGAGTTCACTTTGAAGACCAACTTGCATCAGAAAAGAAATGTGGACACATGGGCGGCAAGGTACTTGTCCCAACAATGCAGTTTATAAAAACCCTTAATGCTGCACGCCTTGCTTCAGATATTATGGGAGTACCATTGGTCATTGTTGGCAGAACAGATGCCAATGCTGCTGCTCTGGTTACATCTGACATTGATCCACGAGACAGGCCATTCTTGACTGGTGAAAGGACACCCGAGGGATTTTACCGCTCAAGACCTGGACTCAACCAAGCTATAACCCGAGCATTGGCTTACGCACCTTACTGTGATGTGCTGTGGTGTGAAACTGGAAAGCCAAACTTGAATGAAGCTAGAAAATTTGCTGAAGCTGTGCATGCCAAATTTCCTGGAAAACCACTGGCGTACAACTGCTCACCTTCATTTAACTGGAAGGCAAATCTTTCTGATGATGAAATTGCAGTGTTCCAGAAAGAACTTGGGAAGATGGGATACAGGTTCCAGTTTGTGACCCTTGCTGGCTTCCACAGTCTTAACCATGCAATGTTCAAGCTTGCATATGATTACAGGGACAATGGCATGAAAGCATACACTAAAATTCAAGAAGATGAATTTGCACAAGCCAGTAAAGGATTCACGGCTCACAAACATCAACGAGAGGTTGGCACCAGCTACTTTGATGGAATTGCTATGGCACTGAGTGGTGGAAAGAGCTCTGTGACAGCAATGAGTGGATCAACAGAGGAAGAACAGTTTGTCCAACAACAAAGTTATGCTGCAGCATCCAAACTTTAACTTGTCATTAATATATACAAATTTAATAAGATTCAAAGTGTCATATTCTGTAGGATATGGTGGGAAAAAACTAGGGAGTTTAGAGAGAATTTTCCAAATTGCTGTGGAGTAGAGTCTTTCATAAAAATACAAGTATATTTTTATTTACCCTTAAACAATGAAAAGCCAAGACTTTATTTGATTTTTAATTATTAGCTGATTTTTTACCAAGAAGCATAGATTAGCTTCTTATTCTTAAAATTAATTTGCATGGATCATCTTTCATTTTATACAGCTTAATATTTATTATCCTTCAACTACCCTTATTGCTAAAAGTTAATTTTGCCTCCTGATTTATGGTAGAGTAAGTAAACATATTAATAAACTTGTTACTAAATTCCTTTAATAAATATTTCTTCATCTGCATGAGCAAATTAATGTTTGATAATTTTGATTATCATTTCTGTCAAGCAATGATGTTTTTAAATGACTTTAAAATAAAATCTTCCTTCTCCAAAAGATGTTTTAATTGCTGACTCCTTAAAATCTTAAGTTCATGTTCCCTGTCTTCAGACAAAGAAAATTCATCAGGGCCTTCTCCACATCCTCCAACACCTTGAACACTTTTGTACCCTGGATGGACCATAAACTCAACGACTGAGGAAAGTCTGTACACTGACTGATTCACCGGTGAAGTGTCCTGATCCTTGACACACTTTTTCAAAGCTTTTTGGACTCTTTCTATCATCATGTCCTTTCCCATGGTACTAAGACCAATGAAATGACCTGGAAAACTAATAAAATCATCTCTACAATGATGCAGTAATTCCAACACTGGATACAGTCACATGGCAGGGGTTTCATCTTGCATAAGGGTTGGGGGGGGGGACTGTACATGGATTTTGAGGTGGCATAAATTTATACAATTACATTAGTCATTAGTAACAATTTTGGTATTTTTATATCTACTAATTATAGAGTGACAACACTTAACCCATGAAACAGAGACTAATAGTTCACGTCTAATAGACAACATAGAAAACAATGGAATAAGTGTCTACTAACCTATAAAGGCCCAGTTCAGACATTGAACTTTTGCCGTATCAAATCTAATGCAAATTAGTCAAATCCTTTTGTTTCTGCTCATTGTCATCTCATTTACATAATTTGAATTCAGCACAGCAAAAGTTTTACATCTGAACTGGGCCTAGTGTCATCATTCTAAGTTCCCCTTGCAACCACCTTTAGTGCTTGCTTGTGTTAGGAACATATATGAGATTTAATAGAGCTATAATTATCTAGTGTTGAGAATTTTTAAGTCCATCATTTGTTTTCCTTACCATATATCAGCATTTTTGAAGATTTTACTAGCAATATCTGCATCTTGTACAACTGTTTGATAGAACACTTTTCTTTCTGAGTCAATCCAAGAATAATGATCAACATATTCTACAGGATTTCGTGTCATGACAATATTGTTTTCTTTCATAATGTGTACCAACATCTTAGACACTATTGGCAGCACATGTACATGTTGGTGTCCATCAATGTGAGTTGGATTGCAACCAACTTTTTTTACAAACCAATCTACTTGGGCTGCAATCTCAGTTCTAATCTGTTCTGGAGGAAACATGTTTAAAGGTCATTTTTATTCAAAAACAGACCATAAAAAAAGAAAGGGAAATTCCCACTTTCACAATCACATTATCATTGCATGCTCAAAGTATTGGACTATTACAGGAATATTCACCTTTTAACAGAAACCTCCTATCCCTACCCTCCCCTTACAAATTTATGACCAGCTAATAAATCATTAATATCATAAGTATGTACCTCTTCAATTTGAATTTCCCCTGACCGTAACGCATTTCTAAATCCCATCTTCCCCTTCAAACATCCTTTGCTGTTCACCAAAGTCTTGTGATCTCTTGCTATTGGCAGTCCTTCAGTCAAGTTGAGATGCAAGCCCATGGGTATACCATGTTGATGGGCTAGTCCTATAGCCTCCAAGGAACTTGACCCATTAGCGAGAAGAGACACGCTGGACACAACTCCCTGGCAAAAGGCTTCAACTATGCCTCTATTCCTTTGACTGCAATACCCAAAATCATCTGCATTGATTATCAAACATTTTACTCTTCCCTGCGAATCCATTTTGGGTAAAGAAGATATGACGTCATCATTTGAGAGCCCGCGAATAATCAGCGGATTTTGCTATTCACGTATGCGCGTTATGAGGCTAGTTCCAGGCTTTTTCGTTCACTACTTTCAAAATGGCGGACGAAGAGAAAGACAAAGTTTTGGACGAAAAAGGTTTGTTAAGTCTTAAAAATTCAGCAAGAAGAGTTGCTTTCTTCTGTATTACCAATCCCCTGTTGCATTGTAATGCAACTAGTAAAATTTAAATTGTGCATGTTCATCTTAAAAAGGAAAAAAATAAAGCAGAAATGTTCCATCCCGCCCAGTAAATTGGAGCTATGAACATAGTTGACAAACTTGTCTTTTCTTTTGTTTTTGCTGATAATTTTATTATAGAAAAATGGACGCAAGCAGTTTCATCTCTGTTGATTGGATTTATCTTCATAATCATTGGTTTACCGTTATGGTGGCATACTACCAAGGTGTACAGAGCATCTCTTCCTTACAAAGACATTGAAATGCTTGCAGGATTACGGGTAAACTTAGTAACAATAAGCTTAGGAACGTAGGGACCGTTTATATTGTTTGTCAGAGAAAGTGAAGATAGTGGAATTTTTAAGGTAACCTTTTGGCAGCATGTAAAGAAATATGTGCATATTGCAACCTTTATTTCTGCACCTATCAAAGTAAACCCTGGGGGGGGAGGGGGGCAGTACAGGCAAGGGGTGGGGGTTTGATTGAGAGCTACAAATTTTTATCAAAATCCTGAGGGTAGGGAAACAAACACAAATCAAATTAACACAAACACCTCACCTCCAAGGAGAAAATGCACCTATTTATAAGTCAACATTGACCATCGATTGCAAAAAGCACATGAAATTTATGTTTGCTTGAAATAAATAAATAAAATAATAATAAATAAATAGGAATTTGCAGTGGATTCCAGAGTGGCTCTTCTTCCACTGATTTCCAAATGGAATTTAGAAGTTGATTTTTACGGAGGGAGGAAAACCAGAGAAACCGGAGAAAAACCCTTGAAGCACAGGAGAAAACCAAGAAACAACTCTATTCACATAAAACACCGAGCACAGCATGGCTCGAACCGGGGTTGCATTGGTGAGAGGCAAGTGCTCTCACCACTACGTCACCCGTGCTTCCCTGAAAGCTGGCCTGATCAAATGTCTCGACTCTCAGGACCACAAAATGATCAAATGCCCTATTGAGAGAACCACTAACACTTTCAAATCTCCATCTTTTGTCCACACCTCCCCTCCCCCAGATTTACTTTGATAAGTGCATTAAAACGATCAATGTATTCATTTGGCTTCTCTCAAAATTCCTTAAATTTTGTGGCCTCCCCTTTAGTCCTGTCTTTTTGGTCATCATCATCATAATCATCATTTATTATCATCATCATCATTACCATCATTATCATTATCATTACAGTTAGATTACCAAGTGGATATCAGTGTCACAATACCAAAAGAGGAAAGTCTGTCACATTTAGGAACCATACAGAAATCTTTACATGATCAATTATTAAATAGTTTTACAGAAGGTAAGAGGCCAAGGAGGGGAGGGGTGGTACTACTGGTGGTTCCTTGATAGGGATGTGCTGCTGGGATCCAAAAACCCTGTCCCTATCTATGACAAGAATATCTTGAAGAAACATGCCCTGTTCAAGACACAACACTGCAAAATTTATAACCCTATCCAGCAGAACAACTACAATTCCTTATTCCACTGCTGGGTTTCATATCGTGAGAGAATGGGACTCAAACTGGAAAGGAAGTACCTCATGTATGTTGTCCTTTGCTGCAAATACAATAAAGAAACAATATAAGGACCATACATGAAGTATTAACCTATTCGAACAAGCTGAAAAATCGAAATTTAAAGTGAGAGCTTTGTCAACAAAAGCTGCTCTAAAACAAGGTATAAAGGCTTCTGGATGTTAATAATAACTTTCAGTCACACTGACAAGTTACAGAAAAAAAAAAGAATGAAACATGGCCATTTGTGTACATTTCTTGAATGTGAGTCCCAGTCTCTCATGATGGGAAACTGGGTAATGTTTAGCCTCACAGTTCAGTTATATTAATAGGGCATGAGCAAGAAATTGAAGAATGTTAATATTTGTGTTTCATAGAATCTACAGTCACTCCAAGATTTCATATCAGTGTAAGACTTCTTTCTCAAGCAGAAGACTCTATCATACAAGAACACAGCCAAAGAAATGCTCAGCTCAAAGGTACACATATAGAGCCTATTGACCAAAATTCTTTGGTCTGGATAGGAAGATGCTGGTTGATTTAGTATCTGATTTTATGTGCAAGGTCTTCAGACACAAATGCCGTATCCATTTTGACCAAACAAGCTCAATCAATTTAAGAACTCAGTCAACAATCAGTTTGTATCCATCTAGTTGTGGATACACACAGGAGACTGCTAAGCATGAGAGAAGCATTGTAACAGTTGTACAAGGCAAAACATTTCATATTCTTGGTCTTAGATGTGGTATATAATAGTTTTCAAATCCAAATAAGACATTCTTACAAATCCCAACCTCAGTGCCCCCAACACCCAAAGTATTTGTTATATTATTTTCATATTTTTGCAGATATATTTAATCATAATGTTCATAATTCTCAACATACATTTATCCACAGATTTAGACTTAGCACTTCAAAAGTTATGGTATGGTGAAGAAGCATCTGATGGGAATTACACATTTGTATTCTTACCTTCTGGGACATTTGACAACCTGAAGCACATGTATATTGGTAAATTCTCACATACAATAGTCCCATATACAAAAGGTATGTACAATGTACATCTCAGGGGTACACTCTTCTTGAAATAAACTGTTTTTTTGTTTGAAATGAGAGTTGAATAATCATATCTTCTTGGGTAATTGTGGAGGGGAGGGGTAAGGGACCAGTTTTCCAGTTTTCCCATAAAAAATCAACACGTGAGCTGAGGGTCGTTTGTACAGAATATTCAAATATTGTGGGAGTGTGTGTGAACAGACTCAGAGATTACCATACTCTACTACTCTTAAATCCAAGTATGGATAAAGAGATTATTATTATTATTATTATAATTATTATTATGTATCATCTCAAGTAGCCAGTTGTTCATTGAGATTTACAACTGTATTCAAAAGCAAATAAAGTTTCCATTATTATTATTAGAATTATTATTATTATTAGAATTAGAATTATGTCACAGCCGTAGTGCAGGATTTTCAAATTTAGCTTGTCAGCCCAGACCTGTTTAAATATTTTAAAACTTTACTTTCATGTAATTATAGAATGTATCATCTGTATTTACAGAAATAGATTCAGAATTGGAAAAAATAGTCACAGTAATCAAGAATGTTTATGTGAATGTTAAGGAAGTCAGTGAAGCATTTAACACAGCTTCAGAAAGAAGCTTTGAGGCAGTAAGTATAAATTTATGTTTCTTTCTGAAATCTATGTAATATGTAGATCTTTATGGATAGGGTTTGTAATTATTTTTGCCCTTCGAGGGCAGGCCTTTATCAGGAGCATTTCATGGCCAACCTTGCATGATTTCTGATTTTTCTTTACAGAATAGCATTGAAAATATTAGAGCACAAAAATCTGTTTCAGGTAAACCAGAATGTAATATCTAGACTGTGGAAATTTAACAATTAGACTGTTCGTAATTTAAATATATATTCTTTCATTCTGTACTGACTTGCATATTTTTTTCTACCTGTGGTAATATGTAGAGTAATGAAGACTCTACATGGAAGATGTGTCTGATGCCTGGAACATTCTGCTAGTTAGCAGTGCCCAAGGCAGGGATACAAAACACTGACAGTTCTCAAGTCTTTTTTACTGAAAATAACTGATTTATTTAATAGGATACCAAATCTCCTTTACATTACTGAATGCAGAACCTAGTTCTGTTATCCCTTGGTGGAATATTGAAAATGCTGTGAAGAGTAAGTAATATACCACTATACTACACTGTATATTGGTTAGGTTTTAATTTTACGAGTTGTAATAAAAAAGTGCACTCCTAATTTGAAGGAATTCTTTAATTCCCTGAATTGCACATCAATGACCAAGGCATGACTCACTCTTGGCCACAAAGACAAGTTTGTTTGACAAGAAACAGGAAAACAAATAAGTAAATAAACCTCTCTGTCTACTGTTCTACAGTAAAAGGACAGGGGTTGCAACTAGGAGGGTAGGAAGAACTGAACAACTCTGAAAATACCAGTCAATAATGTAAACTATACAAGTAGCTGATGACGTGGTGAAGGAATGGTTAGACTACTATTTAAATACAAGTTAAATAACTTGATCTGAAATGGAAATGCGTCATTTGAGCAATTAATCCCTTTAAGCTGAACCCAACAAGAGGCAAATTTGATCTTGGTCATTCAGTTACCACCAAATGATTCATAATATTGATTTTTTAGTAAATTTGTTTAATTTAACAACAGGGTATCTGAACCCATTTCTGAAGAAGGTCCCACATTTAAACACCAGTATAGACTCACAGGTAAGATTTGAAGGCTAGACCTCACTCTGGCACATACATTCATTTTGGTTCTTAAATATTTTTTATTTTCAAACCTTTTCCAGGTTCTCCATTACAGTACTGTACAAGTGAACCCAGAAAGAGATGTCCACATGTTTTATCTTAAATATCAAGATCTTCCTCATCTCATCAACCCAATAGAGGCTAAACTTGGTAAGATTTTCTAAAAAATTCTTTAATTTGAGAAAAAAGAAAGAAAATACACCTGCACAAAGAACAGGTTGTGAAAAAGGAAAATCCTTTCCATTTCAACTTCCATTTCCCTTCCATTTCCTTTCTTTTCTTCTCTCTTTTTTACTTTTGTACTTTTGACATTTCCTTGTTTTTCTCTTTCTGCATTTTCTTTCCTTTGTACTTGGTTTGACAATGTATAACATATAATATGATTTATCTGCTTGATGTTCTCTTATTCTTTGCAGGATCATATGTATCCCTCAACTCTAATCTCAATTTTATTGTATATGTACCATCAAAGAACCAATCACCACTGTACATCAAGACTAAAGATGGTAAGATAACAGCTGAAAGATGGACAGACAGACAAACAGTGGACCAGTATAAGATGGACATAAGATGTAGAAACTTATAGACCTCTTTACTTTGGGCATAATGTTTACCCATTTCAGATCAGGTCATTCCTTTGGGACATATTTCTTTTTTTTTGGAAATGCTTGTATGTATGAACCTCAATAAAGAATAATTATTCCCAAGGGGATGACACATGGTCTGAAATGGGTAAACATTACATTTAGAGGTTTATTAGACAGCCACAATAGGCAATTAAGCATATAGACAAACAGGCAATGGACAACTTTTAAAATGGACAAACAGACACAATAGACAGACAAAGTGGACAGTTGTGCTTACAGATAGACTATCAGACAGACAGACAGACAGATGACCACATGTGAACAATAATTCATTTCCATACCAATCCAACAAACAAACAGACAGAAAGATTGATAACCAGCCTTAGCAAACCACACAGACAGACAGACAGACCAACAGGCAGACATTCAAGATTTTAACAATCTGTGTCATTTAACTAAATAACAATTATAACTTTCTACTTTTTCTTCTCAGGTGATATAGTAAAAAGCAATGCTTTTTTGAGTCCTCAGTGGGGAGGGATAGCAATTTATAACATTAATAGGACAAACCAGGAAAATAACCATGTAGAACTGGAAATGACCTCTGTCATGAGTATATTTATCTCCCAGCTAAAGCTTCTTCTGGGTGTTCAACCAACAGTAAGTGTTGTATTTGAGAAATGTAGTCAAACTGTTGACACAGCTATGGTATAATGTTGTACACTCCTAATCCAAACCTCATTACTTGCTCTCAATAACCTCTGTGTATGAAGGTATTCCAGTGAGTTTAAAGTCAAGTATGGAATTCAGGAAATGAAGGTTAATTGGTGTATTTACATATTTTATGTTTTTCTACAGGACCCACCTCAACAAAGTGTGCTTGGTGAATATTCAAGCACAGGAATAACAGAATGGGTAGGTTTAAGAATGGGCTGACATAATTAAACCCTTGTGCATGTCTGAATAATTGTTTCAAGTTACTAAGTATAAAAATTAAGAGAAACAGTTTGGTCATCCAGTATATCCATTGCCTCACCTGTCTGTACATTCATTTATCATTTATCAATTTACCAAGCCATGAATTCATCTGACAATTCTTTCATTTATTCGCTCTGATACTCATTCATTCATTCATTTTCATATCCATCTAACCTTCTTATCCATTTATCCATCCATCCATTCCACTATCCCTTCATTCATTTACTCTGTCATTCATTCATTCATTCATTCCTTTTACAAAATGAAATGAAATGCCAACACCACAACTTGTCACATGTAGCCTGCGTGCAGCCCCATCATAACCCTGGTTAAGCACACCAGCTATGTCACATAAATCATAGCATGAGGTAAGATGCTGTAGTATATAGAAACTTATATAAAACTAGTATATAAAACTTGATAATTTTTATCTTTCAGGAGCACTTTTCACTGCTGAGGGTCAAGACAATGGAATACCTGTCCACATCCACCATAACCTTGACCTCTCTTGCTCGGCTCCTTGAACAGATCAGTAACATGGTTATTGGGAATCAGATTCAAAAGCAGATACAACAAGCTTTACTCTCCATTGAAAAGGTGTTTTAATGTTACCTGTTGCCATAGCAGCATGGTTCTATATATTACAGTGTGTGTTTTTATGGTGGTCACTGTGGTTACCATGTTATCTGTTGCCATAACAGCATGGTTCTATTTTAATAGAGGTATACTGCTAGAATGATTAGACCATTGTAAAAATCTGTCATTATTGTGGATGGATTTAAAGACAAGGCCCTTGTGCACAAAAGTTGACTTTAAGGAACACTTGCATGAATGCAAATATCTGTTGTCCTCCATTGCACATGAATTTGTTGCATGAGAAGTGAAAAACTATTTTTTCTTATATTTGATCCAAATAAGCCAAAATGTCATGATTTATGGGTCATAATGAGTGCTATAAATACCATGGTTCAAATGAACTCATGAACCCTGTTTTCTTTTGCTAAAATGACTGGAACCATTGCAAAGATTTTTCAAGCTTTCAAATGCTGCCTTGCATCAAAGAGTGGATTAAATACAAAGTTTTTATTGATAAGTATTTTTAATTTTAGAGCAAAGATGCTCTTGAACATGGCAGAGTAACTACAGCATTTCTAGAAGCAAAGACAGCTTTAACATCCTCTGGTAGGTTTTCTTCGCTAGTTGTTGATATTGCAGATTAAACACAAAGTTGGCTCTAACATGTTCATAAAATTGCTTTTTTTCCAGAGAATGCCTTTTTTGACCCAACCATATTAGCCTTGCTGTACTTTCCTGATGATCAAAAGTAAGTATACTTGATTACTCTTTATCAATTCCATCAGGAAAAAAAACAGAGATTGTATTTGGAAAAACAAATAGCTAGTGTTAATTCATTTTTGGCAACTTTCAAAAATGAAATTCCACTATCAGTTTACAGTGAGTTTCCTGAAACTTTTGGACCTCCCCTTCATCTTTCCTTACTTCATCCCCACCTTTCCTTCATTCCTAATCTCTTTTCCTTCCTTTCTCTTTCCCTTTCTTTATTCATTCATTTTCATTCTATCATTCACATCCCTTTTTTTCCCCAGATATGCCATCTACATTCCACTGTTTCTACCCATCAGTATTCCAATACTTCTGTCACTGCTACAAGGTATCAAATGGTTCAAATCTGATTGTAAAGATCAAAGTAAAAAGGTGGAAGAAAAAAAGAATGACTGAATGGGATTTATTCAGAGAACTTAACATCCCCTTCAATCAAGTGGCTCAAATCTGGCTGTAAAATCAATGTAAAAAGATGGAAGGAAAAAAGAATGACTGAATAGGATGTATTCAGGGAACATAACATCCTCTTCAAGCACAAAAAACTCACAATTCAAATCAATCAGACTGCAAGAGAAGAATATGTCAAGGGACATTAAAAAAGCAGTTTTTAAAAACCAATAGTTGGAGTAAAACAAATTTAAATAACGACTGAACAAGAACACTTTAAGACAAATTTTATTGTTTGATGGTATCTTCTAAAAATACAGTCCATTTCGTAATCAGTGTCATCACCATGAACGTCAATTCCCTTTGGTCAATCTTAAACCTCTAAGAGGGATTGAATGAAAGATGAATGGAAAGAGAGAAATAGTGATGAAGACAGCTAGAGGTGTTCCCTCAACTGTAGCTCTTAATTATGACAGTAAATCATGATAATGACACACAGGAAAGTGCAAATGAACTTGCTTGAATGTCATGATAATTATTTAAAGTACAAGAATTGTAATAACAATAAACTTCTTTTAATAACAATGTAGAAATATAGCTCTTAATAACCCTAGAAAGAACAAGGGCCACTGAGTACCCTAAACATAGGCCTAAGATAAGGGTGAAGGGTCACTTTCTTTGATGTTGTATTTAGAAGTCTCTGAGATGCCAATTTTATGTGGTTACAATGGAGTGATCACATTGCATGACAATGCTAATACTGGCTGCAAGGGAGACCTCATTGCATTATGCAAATGAGAAAAGTTGTAAGAATGTGAGATTATCTGCCTCTCTGCCTGTAGTCCAGCAAGAAAGTAACAATATCAAGTCAAAGTGGTTTTAGAGCCACACAAGTTAATAATTCAATAGGTATATGTGTGCAGAATGTATATTTATCATATACATATCGAGATTTACCCGCAGAAAAGCCATTCAATAGATTTTCGTTTGTTTACCATTCTCCGCCAATC
>JAAAQI020130332.1:0-13703 GCA_011800005.2 Stichodactyla mertensii | reverse complement strand
TTCTTGGCAAAAACTAAACATATATAAAAATGGGTAAGAAATTATGGGATAGCTTCAATGATATTTTTTCTTAGTAGCCTACCATCAAGGGTATGTGAAAAAAATAGAGCTTAGTTAGAGCTTAGTTTCAAGAATTTCCTCAAAAAATCTTAAATTTCAAATATCACATTGTCTTTTTCATTGATCTTCTTCGTGTTTTTTATCCCTTGTAGCTGTACCTCTCATTATGAATGTCTGGACCTTAACTATTTTACAAAGAACTTGACTTAACTACTCCAATTTTCAATAGAGTTGATATATTAGTTTTTTCTAGTTCTCCATATCACTCAAGTTGACGTGAATTGATTCAAGAGATTCAGAAAAGCGAAAACGAAAATTAAAAAGAAAGTCATATATATATATATATATTCTCATTATCAGTAAACTAACTCTCGATACTAATGGCTTTTCAAATTCAAGTAAAAAACATGAGCAAAGAACGACTGAAAAGAGAAGAAAGGAGCAAAAACGTTTGCTTCACGGTATTGCATGACTGAATGACATCATAATTTAGATTAACAGAACAAACGAGTAAAAGTAATTCAAAAAACGACGAATATAGTTCAGCTGCAAGTGGAATCAGTCTTTTTTAATCCCAAATTTCAGGTCGTTCATTTGACGCCATGAAATTAATCTTTAATACATTTAAGAGCCTACGAACTTGAATTCTATTGAGTAGCATAAATAACTGGAGACAGAATTTCAAAGTGAATTAGCGATTCCAAATGGCTCTGTCTTTCTGTTTGAATTAATTACCAAAAAAACAACAAATTTGAACAAATAAAATTGAAGATCGAGGAGTTGTTAACGAAATGAGCCCTCATAGTTCTTAGGAACCAAATTATTGTTTTACATAATATTCAAATGAAAGGATTCAGTACAAAACACACTTCATTGAAGGATCGGAGATAATATTTGACAAGAACTGATATCAAATAAACTATATATTGATTTTCACTCCGCGAAAATGCATGTCAAATCGAGTGATTTTTCTGATTCAGGATGCGTACCTTTTGAGTGCACAACTCCAGTTAGCCTCTTCTCTATCTCATTCATCAGTTCACATTTTGGCTTCAGGTGATTTTACAGGTGAAATGTCTTGATAGATATGATGAAGTCAATTATAAGCATTCTATATCAATACTCGTGCTGTATGTCCCAGTAATATATATCCAAGAGTGAGGAACTCAGCTTACATCAATAAAGACTATGGCACTAAGACGAGATCGGAGTGCCAATTACTCCAATTAGTCTTGTTGTCGCACTTCAACATGAGAATTCATTACCTTGAGTTATTAAGAAAAAGCGATGAACAAACCTGACGGGCAAGAAAAGTCGACATTTACCCATTTACATCAGCAAGATAGTCACTGTTTCTCTAAAACTTATGAGTCTTTTGACATGTAAGAAAAATCTACCTTTATTTATTCACACGAGAGCAGTAGTCTTTTTCTCTAAAATCAACACGAGCTTTTACGACAGCAAAGTCGAATCTCTCCTCATCTGTTTGATAGATGAGTTTCTTAATCTAGAATGAAATCACTGCCCATATTTCCGTTTTCCCGCCATATCCTATGTCAACAAACCTGAGGCAGAATTCGAACCTGATACAATTTCTTTTGACTGTGAAATATTCAAGAGTATTATGGCTATGGTTTGGAGAGCTATGTAATCGTGAGTGTCATCTGTACTACGACTCTGTGCACCCATTTTGTTGATGTTTTTGTTGTTTGTTTGTTTGTTTGTTTTGTTTTGTTTTGTTTTGTTTTGTTTTGTCTTTAAGCCACAATCATCTATCTATTGATTCATTCATTTATCCTTTCATCCAATTCTTATTCATTCATTCATTCATTCATTCATTCATTCATTCATTCATTCATTCATTTATTCATTTATCTATCCATCCATTCTTTTGTTCATTCGTTAGTTCAATTGTTCGTTTATTCAGTTATATATTTCTTCGTTTTTCCATTTACTTATTCATTCATTATTTATTAAGCTATTCATTGCTTTATTCCCATCACGCATTTATGCATTACACCGTTCGTTTGCTTGTTCGCTAGTGATCGTTGATGTGATGCATTCATTTATCTTTTGATTTCCTACATCGATCGATTGATCCATCCATCCATCCATTTATCCATCCATCCATCCATCCGTCCGTCCGTCCGTCCGTCCGTCCGTCCATCCATCCATCCATTCATGCCTGCCTGTCTCTACCTCACTGTCTCTGTCTCCCTTTCTGTGTTCCAGTCTTGTCATTATGAGCAAATCTTTTTATTTTTCTAAGGCTGGAATACAGCATCCATCCATTCATTCATTCATCTATCTCCATCCATTTATTCATCCAAACCATCGATTTTTTCTTGTTGTAGTAAAGAAAACGTTAAACAAAACTCTAATTCAAATCATGATATATTTGCTTCGCCAATTCAAAACCTACTTTGGGAACGACAATAACAACTAAAGCACGTCGGACAGCTCAAAAGAAATGAAGTGTGTAAAAAATTTATTAAAAATCAAAATCAATCCATGTTATTTTATATAGAATGAGTATTAAATCAAAAGATGATAAGAGAAGTTAGGAACATAAATGAACTGCTAAAAACCTTTTTTTTGGAGGGGGGGGGGGGTATATTTTGAAATTTTATCTAGTAATATTAGAGCGCAACCTTTTTTGCGGAATAAATAAAATAGTATAGTTGTTGTTTTTCGCTTAAAGGGACAATAATTTTCAAAACTTAGTGGTCAGAATGATGGTGTGAGGAGCCCTTCGGCTAAAAATGTGCCGACTCTTGCAGATGAATTGCTACGAGAATCATTTTTTAATAAAACAAGATCAGCTGTGAAGGAGGATGACAACAAATATCACTTCAGTTTTAAATTAAATATGTCATACGAAGATATCGTCTTCTTTTTTTAATCCAAAAAAATATTCACTAATTTGGCTCTGTTTTCGGTTTTATTTCACTATCTTTTTTCCTAACTTTTTTAACCTTTGATCATATTCAAAAAGACAAGTTTTCCTCTTTTTGATATCACCGATACCAGATAAGACGGAGATAATACAAAAAGGTAAGAAATGAATTTCGGTAAGATATGCAGATAGATATGGCAGGGAATTTAAATTTTAAGCATTGAAAAGTTGAACGTCTCCTATAGTTTTTTAAATTACCTCCTAGTCAATTAACGACCGTGTGAGGTCGGTACAGAATAAGTTCAAAGAGAAAAACCAGCACGAATCCTAAACAACTGAAAGTAAATGAGCACTCTTTGGGTCTTAATTCATGTCGGGGGAAAATAGCTTGATGAGTCGGATGCATTGTATATAAATCTAAAGATGTTGCCAAATATACTCTTCGATTTTACCACACAGATATCTCTTATCATGAACAAAAACGCTTTCAGTTCGCTAAAAGAACGTAATTATAATGAATACAAGAGTTAATTTTCTAGATTCTAAACCTTCTATATAATAGTCGAAATTGCTTACCGCTTTTTGAATCGTTCCTGGCTGCATCGGTCACCGTCGACTGTGGGGATATTTTATCTTACCCGTGAGATAATCAAGGATAATAATGTTTACGAACTAATAATTACACGACCGTGGGTCACGTGTTCAGTTTAAGGTAGCTAATAGCATTAGGGTTTATAGGATCTCTGATCTTAAATCCTTTTTAATGAATAATTTTGCTCCTCGTCCGGTCGGTAAATCAAATATATTGGACTTGTGGTCCCTGGCTTCAACTTGTTAATCATTCCCGTATTTCTGTCTTTCTCGTTACGATATTTGTAAATCCAAGAGGTGGTTTTTTTTTTTTTTTTTTTTTTGAGTTTGTCTTAGTCGTTGATTACGTCATTTTTATCAGATGTGATTATCAGCAAAGGTGTGTATTCTTGTTCTAAAGTTGCCGCTGAGAAGCCCCTATAGTTGCGTAGGAGAAAGAAAAAAAAGACCAATAGCAAATTGTTTCTTCGTCGATATCTGGATTACATGAAGGCGTATAGTATAGGGTGACAAGCCTCTTGTTCCGGCTGTTAATCTTGAAGCGATAGGATTACCCCCACGGCACGTCATTAGGACCTTTACTTCAAGGTATACAGTATTGGCTAACAAGTCTCTTGTTCTTAGAATCCCAAGGATATATGTTAATGATGAAAAACTAGGAGTGCCCCACGGCACGCCACTAGGCCCCTTTCATGATGGTATATAGGGGGGCAGGCCTCTTGTACGGTAGTTTAAGTCCCAATGGATCCAAAAACATTTGTTAATAATGAAAAGCTAGGAGTACCCCACGGCACGCTATTAGGACCTTTTACCATCTATGACTGAGATTGTTAAATTAACGAAAGGCCAAAGATATAGAACCCCATCAATTGTCATCTAAAATCGGTCTTCCAATATCACCTAACTAACACTATTTTCCAACATATTATCCCTCTTACACGTTAAATTCTTATTATTTTCTCTACTTATTCCCACAATTCTGTGTCATAGGTTTTCCACGACAACGTGACGGCAGCCATGGCAGAACAATAGAATCTCTTTCCCCTAAGGGACTGAATTCTTTTTTCATGTAAAACGATTTGATTGCTTCTGCCATGCATTATCGTGGCTGCCGTGCAAAACCTCTATTATTCAACTCACCCTATAACTCAACTCAACCATATAAACTTATACACCAAGCTAGATTATCGCAGTTCCAGGCTGTTATGTCACAATCTCTTATATCAACTGTAACTTCTTTAATAAAGACAATTATATTATGATGTCATCATGGTTATCATCATGATTGGTTATCATCATGAAACAGTACTAGATTTCTTCAGCTCTTGATTTTAATGCTTCCTTATTTCTAACCACATGGGGATTAAATTCATCATTTGGTGTACATCCATATTAATATTAGTTTTCTCGAAGAACTTAAGGTAACTTAAGGACTATTACATGGATGGCTCTGACAGAGAACTGGCATGGCGTCGAAAATATAACATTAGTCTTGGGAAGCACCCAAGTAAAATTCTAAGAAAACCCTTGTCAGGTTAAAATTAAAACTCTGTGTATTTTTGTTAGATTAAGTTTGAACTTTACGAACATACCCCAGGCTTTTTTGATTAACTTCATCGATTTTACATTCGCCAGATTAATCAAGAAGTTTATCTTCTAAGCTTATTAGCTGTCTGTAAATTAATCAGTTTTGGACGCAAATCCTGACTGGAGACAAGATATATCGTGTGCTTGATGCCCGTCACCGATTAGCTTATCCAGTCAGTCTATGGCTTACTTGTAAACAAAAAAGCTCAAATATAATGGTCTTTTTCCAGCACCATTAAGTTACTGTTTACAAAGACAGTTCAGCACAATATTAGATCAATGAAATAGTGTTTGATTTTCGCTCCCAAAGTTAATTTCATCTACACTAAAGCAAATGGAAAATGATGAAGAAAACCTGTCTCTGTTTGCCTGGTTTAAGTACGCCTTAATTAAGGCTAGAATGGAGAATTTTTGGGATTTCCATTCAAGGCTAAAGCAGGAGCTTACTAAATCCTTTACTAAATCGTAAGAAGTAATATCATAGTTCTTTTCAGTACAGTGAACCGCTCAATAGTTTTCGAACTCAATCCTCGGGTATGATGTCATTAATAATTAAATTTGGAACGAAAAAGATAAAACAGGTTAACTGCTCTTTGTTCGAATTAGATTATCATTGCAATTGATCTACAGTTTGACCAGTTCGAAGCCCTGCTCTAGATTTCCGTCGACTCTTGATGGCTGGAGAGGAAAGGCTGAAAGGGCGGAAATAACAGAAAAGGCTCATTTTCGCATTGTGCATAGCGAAACAGAAAATCATAATAAAAAGCACAGGTTTTTAGTCTTTTCAAGAGGCCGGGATGAAAAAATACAACCTTAATATTTTCATAATTCAATATATAATTCTAATAATTTATCTGTCTTACGTTTTATAATCAACGCACCTCTAACATTTTTTCTACACCTATTTGTCGGTTGAAAATCTGAAATCTAAAATCTGAGCGGGCACGAACGCGAGCTGCGAATTTATTTTTAACTTAAATTTAATCTTTTAGTAGTTTGCAACACTGAGTAAAGAGCTGAGTATGACTCTAGCCGTCTGGTTCAGATTTCAGATTTTTGACCGACAACCGACAACCGTTTTTGAAATAGGTGTATACTGAAACACCTACATAATCGTTTTTCCCGTATATTTCTACCTCCCTAGATTTAGAATTATTGACAAAATCGAATATCAATAATTTAAGATGTTTTTAAGAGCTCCTTTTCCATGCAAGAGGCGTGTTGGTTCTCAGCCCAGCTTGCTGCGGGTAATTCCAGGCGCGCCCAGCTTGGTGGGGGGGAATTTCCAAGTACTTTTTACTTTATTTGAAATTTGAAAAATATAAAATTTCCCCAGTCATTTCCGATTCCTCTTAAAAACAAAAAAACAAAAAAAAAGCGCAGAGCAAACAAACTAAAAAGTCTGAACATAGTTATGTCCAGTTATGTTCAGGTTTTTTTTAAAAATAGATCAAAGATAGGGGCAATTTATTTTATACTTCGATATTGGGGGAAGGGGTTGCCCAAATCTCCCGAGCCAGAGCGTATATTGACCACTTTCCACTTTCGGTTTACTGGTCAAACACAAAGCATTCAGTCGAGGCTACAAGGTCGTTTCAAAGGATTATTCAAATTTGTACCTCGCACCTTCAATGGAATGCTTTGTGTTTGACCAGTGAACCGATGTATGGAAAGTGGTCAATAAAGCGCTCTAAGGTGCGCCCTTCATCCCTTTTCTCCATCAGTGCTCCGTTTTATGGTCCATTTACATAGCAATTTTGTCGCGCAACTTAAGCCGCGATTTTATGGCGACAGATCGTGCACACGTCACCACCAATTCGAACATACTCCAAATTTTAGTGCAAACACGCGCGATTTGGGTTGCAATGAATTCGCCACTGAAATCCCCGTTCAAGTCGCGCGACAAAATTGCTAGTGTAAACGGGTTATAAATAAAGCTACACGGAATGGAAAGAAGTCGAAAAAAACGACACGAGGTGACTGGGAATCGAATCTGGACCTCATGCACAGAAGGCAGCACTCTAACCGAATTGAGCCCTCCTTGCTTCCGCGTTTGTCATTAAAATAAATAGAAATGAAGTGTTCTTAAACTCCCTGCTGTTCGAGAGCGTAAACAATCTATCAATGCAGACTAGATGATTACTTATGGTTCTAAAATAAATCAATAGAAATGTTGTTTCTGGGTGGGTGGTGGTGTGTGAGTCTTGATAAAAGGTAGTTATACTTAAAAATCATTCGCCAAGTCGACTTCGTCTGGGTAAACAATGATCACCGATAATCACTGAGCCTGAGGCAAATAATTTAATATCATTTCAGGCTTTAATTATTAGAAAGAAAATAGACAATATCGATTAATTTCTGAAGTTTATATTTATTTTGTGTTTTGGAAGCGGGACTCATCAACAAACGAAGCGCGCGCAATGCTATATTCCCCTGTAGGAGATTTGTCGTGACCTGATCGTGACGACAACCTACAAATTACTCGCGCGTTCACTGGCTACTTTTTATCGTCAATAAGAGGACAGAAATACTGTCGTCAACAAACGCGCGTTTTTTCCCTTTTTTATTTTTTATTATTTTTTATTTTTAATTTTTAATTTTTTAAATTTTTTGATTTGATCACAGAGAGACCACTATATGTATATATATATTTATTATATAAACTACAGTGTTTTACAAGGATTTCTACCACTGAGAGAAATGTCGTATCTCAGCACACGTAAAAATAAGATATTTTTAACATGTGAAAATATCAACCAATCGAAATTTTAGTATTCAGTGGTAGAAATCCTTGAAAACACTATAGTTTATATAATAAACAGAAAAATATAGCCTTTTGCAAAAATTATGGCCGCTTTTAATATATATAAATATATATCAAATAAATATTAGAAATTATGGTATGGCTTCACTGATTTTTTTTTTTTTTTTTTTAGTCGGCTATGTTAGCTAACAGAAATACTTGTGAAGTAGGAATTCATTTTAACAGTGCACCTTATAAGCTATCAGATTTTAGTTTTGTGTGTATAGAATATATCACTAGTTTAGAAAATATAGAAGAAGTTTTACTTAATAGGGAAGCGTATTGGTGCACTCAGCATTTTACTTATCAGCCATTTGGAATGAACAAAAGATTGGAAGTCAATTCTGTGAATAGGATTAACTATAATCACTAAAATGCACTTGCCAATTTTTTATCATTATTATCATCATCATCATCATCATCATCATCATCATTTTTATTATTATTACTATTACTATTTATTTTTCGTTTTTCGGGGTTTTTTTTTAGGTTAATTCCTTATAATATTTTAGTTCGTTTTTCATGATGCTTTTAAGATTTGTTACTTGTATTTTTCTGACCTGGAATGGTTGGCGTGGCGCGCAATGCAATATTTCTGCTCGAGCGAGTTTGTGTTCTCTACATTTCCGGTTTTAGCACGCGCGTTTTATTTTTAGCACGCGCTATTTATCTTTGTTTATTTTCTTCGTCATTTCTTATTTGTTTAGATGTTGTGTTGCGCACTAATTATTTTAGTTTTATAAAACAGTAAAACAGTACTAAAGTTACAGGTTGATCGTCTTGGCTTTCTCTTTATTTTACATATATATATACTGCGATTTGCAAAAACCTTCTTGACCTTCTTGGCAAAATGAAATATATATCAAATATATCTAAGAAATTATGGGATAACCAAGCTGATATTTTTTTCACATACCTTTGATGGTAGGCTACTAAGAAAAATATCATTGAAGCTATCCCATAATTTCTTACCCATTTTTATATATTATGTTTAGTTTTTGCCAAGAAGGTCAAAGTTTTGGCAAATCGGTATATATATATATATATATATATATATATTTCAAAAGGGCAGTGGGTCGTTGGGGTTAGCTCTAGCCTAGGGCTTCAGATTCTAGGGCTAGTGTAACTTAGCTGGGGTTGAGGCATCACTTATAGAGTTAGGGGCCTAGATAGGTTTAGGGTTTGCCAGCTTAAGTGATAGGCAGTAGTACCAATCTTGGCCACCCTAGATGAACTGTCCTTCAATCACTCACTACGACTAGCTTATTCTAGGTCCATCTCTCTTGGCTATCCTTCAAGATTGACACCCCCTAATTTGGGTGTTTTGCAACTTTTACCTTTGAACTAAATATCTGTGACCAACCAGTACAGTCCCCACTAGTTCTTCATACAGTTGCTTGTTTTCAAATAGAATAGTGAAGATGTGTTGGTAGTCTAAAGAGGTTATTGTTTCATGAGTGCTTTAAGATCGAAGAAGCTGAGTGGTGACCAAAATTGAATTCTTGATGAATTAAGGCAGTCATGCCATTAAAATAAAGCTGATGGGATCTTTGTTTGGACTTTAGAAATGTGTTCACTTGATGACCTGCTGTCTTGATCTGCCTCTTGAGGCTCCCAAACAGGTACGAGGAATATAAATATTTAGTCGTGTGCTTGTTTGGTTCACTGGCCCAGGTCAGGAAAGCATAGTAGGGGTAGGGAGGGGGGAGGAGTTGTTCACTTGTCATCAAAAACATTAGCTGGCCTTACAACCAAGCGGCTAGCTGCTTTTAATCTCATGAAGGGGGAGCCTGGGGGCTAGCAAGAGAGGTGGGATTGGGCAGATAGTTTGACAGTCCTTTTGAAAAAACACGTTCAAGCAGAAATCAGAATGTTAAATCGAAAGACAGTACAACCAATCAGCGTGCCCCAGAATCCCTACCCACCTGGGAAAACCCTGGGCCAATTATTGAAGTTAAGTAAATGGAAATTTAGAGGGGTACAAAAAATTAAAAATATATTTGGGAGGTATTGATAGAAATAGAAACATTAAATGTGGAAACCTCTAGGAATACGGGGAAGGGAGTAAGGTGAAAAAGTGACTGTGAAGATCATCCAACATGGCCGCCACTTTTATTCCCTCAGCAATGATTACAATCCACCTAGAGTTAACATTATCCAACATGGCTGTCACTTTATTTCCTTAGGAATGATTCCAAACCACCTAGAGTGAACATCATCCAACATGGCTGCCACTTTTATTCCCTTAGGAATGATTCCAAATCACCTCTAGTGAACATCATCCAACATGGCCGTCACTTTTATCCCAAAACGACCGTGGTGATTTTATCAAAAACTATCTAAATTTCAGTTTCCGAGAAACCTTTGAGCAATCTTGAAAATTGAAGTAACAAAATGCTAAATTGAGGAGAGAGAAAAATTTTTTTTCGTTTCATGAACGAAATTGAAATATGATAAAATACATGATCTTTTTGTCGTAATTTTTTTTTTTTTTTTTTTTTTTTTTGAGTAATTTATTTAAAGGTGAAAATACCTAGGCAGACTAGGAAAAGAACTGTAATAAGATACCAACAGCAAGAAGCTAAATTGAACAAAAGCACGTCTGAAAATTGATATGAGAATTGTTGAATTCATAATTCTCTGGATTGATCTTTTTATCCTTATCTACTACAACATATTATTCACATGGTATACTTACGATCGCGAATGACGCTTTCTTCTTGAAACGATAACTCAGTTTCAAGTACTGCTTCTCTTCTCTCGAGCTTTTTTTTTTCTTTTTCTTTTTTTTTACGTTTTCCCGAACGCTTTTTAATCAAGTTATAAACTAATGAAAATACATAAATCCATCAAAGATAGTTCGAACTTTCACGTCGACGAACAGACAGCCATCTCTGACATTTGTCAATTTTGTGATAAGTTAATTTTAACGTTATCTTACAGTCTTGTATTGAGACCTTTTACGTTCAAACATCAACAAAGTTGCCTTAAAGAAACTTCTCGTTTTTTTTTTTTTTTTTTTTTTTCTTTTTCTTTCTTCTTCTTCTTCTTCTTCTTCTTCTTCTTCATATGATTCGGCAATCGAGGTCCCCCCCCCAAAAAAAAATTACTTCAGCAAACAGCGCTCGGGAATTACTTGGAAAGTCTCTGTACATTCCTACATGAAAATTTCTTGTGAAGCTCCATTCTAGTTTTCTTGTTCTTTTGTTAGGTATAAAAAATACCGAATCATGTACGAGTCGTTTACAGAGATACAGTAGATTGAATAAAAGGAAATTGAAAGCCAGTTAATATTCATCGTAAATTTGTGTTTATTTGATATTGTGCCTCTGATGAAATATAGCGATGTCGTCTTGGAGCTCACTATATCGCTACATATAAATAAGCGGGAAAGCTTTTCAAAAGTGACCACTTCAAATATTACTCGTCTTCTAGTATATTTTTCTCTTGATGGTTTTGTTTTACAAATTTCATTCAGCATTAATTCTACTCGAGCTTCTATAATAAGTAAATCCCTTCATCGCTCTATTGTAAACAGCTTTTTTTTCGTTGTTCATTCCCAACAATTCATTTTCTCATTTATTCCCATTTATATTAAAATTGCTTTCAACTGAATATTTCAGTTTCTTATAGCTCTATAAAGATGGTATCGCTTTTCTACTGAACTATCTGGACTGTACTACCGACGTGTGGCGCTGTTTCTTGGCGCGTGTACTGAATTTTGCATGACTAGTGGTAATCAGAGATGATGTTTACGAGTTAAATATAAGGCTACGTTTACACTAGAGCAAAAGTTTCCGGATTCATGACCAAACTTCACGGAGCATTTTGGTATCGGATTCGTTTTGCCGTCTACACGCACACACATGATTCTGATTTTAAAAAATCATCCCGGTTTGGTGGCGTCTCCGGAGATTTCGAATCCGTAAAAAGGTATAAACTTTGTATCCAAATACTTTTGAATCCGAAACAATATGTAGTGCATGTATTTTCCGGTTCAGGATTGCAGGGGTGCGCACCTTCCCTGAGATGAGCTAACAATTATTGGTGTGCTAGTTCCGATCATAAATGGTGTACCCCCTCAAAAAAGATACTGGATCTGCCCTGAGACATGACCCCTCTCATTGTGTCGATGGGTGTGGCCCTTTGTTGTAGTGTAAATGCCTGACGGACGAATCTCGATTCTTTACTGAGTGAATCAGATAATATTTACGAATACGGAAACTCTCGCTCTAGTGTAAACGTAGGCTAAATGTCACCTCATGATACCTCATGAATAAATTTGAGATAGAGGAATCTGTCAGTATACTACAACGGAAAGGCGAGTCTTTAATACCAACCAACAGGCCGCTTTATTTCAAGGGATCAAAATGGAAAAGATTAGTGAAAATGTTGTTTTCACTATGAAGGTTTCGCCGGAGATATCGAGATTTAACTGGAAGACTCATTGCAAGGTTATTTGTTGGTTTCTGTCATTTAAAAACTATATTTTGACTGTATTTTGATTGATGATGATGTGACATAATGTCAGATATGCCTCAAACGTGGTCACCACTTCAAGAAAGGTATTATCCGTACATCATAGTCTGCTTCCTTCCGTACAAAAAAAAAAAAAACAAACAAACAAAAAAAAAAATCACTGTCCCAGACTAAATTGGCACATTTTAATTTTAAGTGGAATCCATTCACGCCAAGTGGCCATGTGACGGAAGAATATTGATGAAAAATGGCGTCAACTGAGATATGAGTGGATGAATAATAAAATACTCAAAAAAACCTGACATTAATCAGAATTTTGCCATTGCCATTACACTTGAAAACGAAAAACGATGCTAAAAATTGAAATCTCAACTGACATCAATCATTAACACCGAGCGCATCAAAAAAGAACGTCGAATCGAAGCAAAAAATCTCGTTTTGCAATTACACTTAAACATTTGGTTGAATACAGAATTGCTTATTTCCCACGTTCTAAAAACAGAGATCTCTTTTTTCTCACTGAATAGACATTTTGCAGCTGCTATATCTCGCCATTTCCCTCTTGTCGTTATCATTCCTTTCTCTGATGGACCTTTTTTGCTTTGAGCGTAATATTTTTCCAATTTCATGTCACGAGTCATTTGGAATTCTTTAGCACAAACCACTTCTTTACTGTGCGGCGCGCGTTAGTGTGGCAATGCAACCCAGTATATTTTTTGCGAGTTCAAGTTAGCCAATCTGAGGGCAAGAATTTGTTTCACAGATACAAATAGTACTCTCACGCGGACTGAGTGAACTCATGTGCAAATGTATCTTTCAGATGAAAGTTCTTGCTATCTGATTGGCTAACTTGAGCTTGTAAAAAAATACATTTGTTGGCCACGGCACCGCACATCGCAGTAATTTATTGGGATGATTTGCCAATGAAAGAACTTTTGACGCCACCCCAAGCTGGAAATAAAAGTTTTTCGCGCTTGCTAAATTCAAAATTTTGAAGATCCATTCCTATTGATTTTCTTTGACAAAATCAGTGGAATACTGAGGTTGTTTTTGTATTCCGAAATCAACAGGGCTTGGAGCCAGGGAGTGAAGTTAACGTAGGATAAAGTGCAAATTTGTCTATTGCTCTCTTAGCAGAAATGTTAAAACTAATTCGCCTTTCCGCACTTTCGCACTTTGATTCTCTCACTTAGTCTTAGTCATACTTTTCGTGGTGTTTAATAAACGAGCAGGAGTGTTTTATCAGGTTTTAGACCTGATAAAACACGATCTGCGAGTTTATTGAAC
>JAAAQI020130321.1:0-13706 GCA_011800005.2 Stichodactyla mertensii | reverse complement strand
TATTTCAGGGGTCATTTTTTCTTAGGTTGAAAACAAAATTATGCTAATGAGTGGCAGCCATTTTGGCAAAGGGTCTATTGGAATTGGACACTTGAAGTGAAATTTGAAAAAATGGACTGTAAAAATGGGATAACAACCCCACTAAATCTTTTCTATAACACTTTAACTTTTCATATTCTTGCTTAATTTGGTTTGATTTCAAGAATTCTGTTAGGGAATTTTAAGAATTTTATAACATATCAAGCAATATCAAGCCTGGATTTTATTTCACAAATCCTTGAGTCACCCTTTTTAAGGTAAATATCTCAGAAAACTTTATTATACCTGAATCCTGCAGGGCACTCCGTACAAGAAGTTGAACCAGCTTTGCTGTAAGTACCATTCAGACATTCTGTTTCTCCCTGAGCACTCAGTGGACAGTAATAACCTGCTCTGCAGGTTGTGCAAATTGTCTGTCCTTTTATATCTGTAAAGGTACCATTTGGGCAAGGTATAGGAGAACTGAGAGTCACATTAGGACAAAAGAAACCCTTTTCACAAATTGTGCAGCTTGTCTGGCCCTCTTGTGCATAGTAACCTGCTGGACATCTTGTAGGAGCAATTGAAGCATCCAGACATCTTGAAAATAAAAAAAGAGATATATTGAATTTCACTGTTGAATTCATGTATTTTATGATAATTGTTTAGCAATTTTCCCTTGCTATGATGTTGCCTAAGAACTGTGCGGTGCTCAGAGCACTTGCACATGCATTTCAAAGTGTATCACTACTTAACCAACAACACCCACCACCCAGGTAGCTCAGTTGGTAAAGCATTGGTCTGTTGTGTGGGAGGTCATGGGTTCAAGCCCTGACTGAACCAACACTTAGGTGATGCCCTTGTAATTACATCTGCTAACAGCTAGACCTTCAAGTCTTCTCCTAAGCACAGGCCCTGTCTCTCATCCCTTCCTTAACTTGTATATAATTAACATTAAAGAACCTGTTGAACTATTTTTATCAGAGTAGGAGATTGTCTCCCAGTTTAACAGCCCACCCCAACATACTAAAATACCAATTATCCACTCATGATTGTAAGCTGTGCAGCTGCCAATGCTGCTTTAATATGCAGCCTGTAAAGTCCTCCACTGACAAATGAATGATTGTAAAGCACAGTGAAATCATGTGAAATGAGCTATATAAGCATCCCCATTTCTTTACAAAAAAAAGTAAGTGATTTTAAAACAATGCTGTATTCATCCATCCTTTTCACTGGCATACTTACTGGTGGCCTGCTGAACAAATAGTGCACTTGCTTGCTCCTCCCAAGCTATAATAACCAGATGAACAGGCTTGACATGTTGTACCATTAAATGCAAACTTCCCAGAAGGACAAGGGTTGCAAGTGACTTGGGAGACATCTGGTTCAGATCCACCTGGGCAATACTATATTATAAACAAACAAATAATACCTCATTACTACAAGCAAGGTTAATCAATATCTATTAATTATAAATAACTCTCAAATGTGCAAGGGTGCAGAGGATTCCTTTATGTAAGGAGGCAGGGGGTTCTCATTGGAAATTTTGAAAATGGCCTCCTTAAGGTACCTGAATCCCATCCTGGTTGGCATGGCAACAAAAAAGAAGTACCCTCATCATTAATTAATCTACAGGCAAACATACACCCTAAAAGGTACGGTGTACTTGCTAATTCTATTGCTAGTCACTTTAGTTTTCAAACACCTTAAGAAGTACCAAACCACTAATTTCAACCCCAAAAAGGTACAACAAGCACCTCAACCTCTTTTGCATGCGAGTCTCCTCACCAACTGGGCTCAAATGTAAGTAATAAAATTAAGAACCCTCATTCAATGTAATATTAAGGGGTTTTCCTATTTTTGTCCCTCCCCTACTATCCCACATTTATTTTCATTTATTCATCCTCTGTTTTTTTGTTTCTTGCATAAAAATGTTTAAATAGTCCACTCACACAAAAGCATCTATTGCTGTTTAAACTTCACAATTAATATAATTTTATTAGCATTGAACATTACCTGAGGCTGTTGTGTAGGATCTTGGCAGACCTTGTTTGAAGGACAGGCCTTACAAACACCTTCAGCATAAAGGGAATAATTGCCTGGGCTGCACAAGACTGCTTGACCAGAGGTGCAATCATACCCTGCTGGACATGGTGTACAAGACGTTGCTCCAGCTGTGCTGTTAGAGCCTGAGCTACATGGCTATTGATAAGAAGAAGTAAATGTGTTAGTTATATTTGAATTAAAAGACAATAGACCTCTTAACTTAGTGCATAATGTTTTCTCATTTCCAATCATGTGTCATTCCCCTGGCTTTTATCTCTGTTTCTAGGAAACACTTAAGACACTTAATATGTATATAAACCTCAAACTAAGAATCTTATTCCCAAGAGGGTGACACGTGTTCTGAAATGGGAAACTCATTATCAGACCCAAAGTAAAGAGGTCTACTTTAATAACTGATTACAGGAAGCTTTCACAGCCCTTATAATTTTTGTCTCTTATCTTTATTACTACTGCTCCATTCTCTGACCTCCCCCTGTACCTGTTCAACTAAGTGTCAGGATTTTCCATAGGAATGCAATGTGACAGCTGCTGGGGTTGACCTGTGACTTGGTTGTAATGGCAACCTACATGTACTGGTTCTAATCTTTCTTCACTTAACCAGATTATAGCGAACAATTACATGTACCCTCTGCATCACTTACACTAGCTGTACTCATTCACAAGTTAAAAAATTAAATGCATAGAGGAATGCATACTACCAGTATTTTTCAGGAGTACTAGTGTACTTACCAGGCAAGCAGCAGAACTGTTCGCCCCAGTGTTTATATTAGCAGTGCCAGCACTGCATGGTGTAGGTGCATCTGAGTTACCTTCACAGCTTCAAAATGATATTATCATTGCATTAACATAATCATGAAATCATCAAAACGATAATTGCCCAGAACCAACTGAACCATTAAACTTAATTGACTGAAAATGGACTCATCTTGATTAGCGACCCATGACATACATGACCCAGGGACCCCAATACAAGCAACATTTGCTATGCAACATGCAATGCAGTAATGATCCTTAATATATATATATATATATATATATATACAGCTATTATATTTCAAAAAGGGCTCAAGGCAAAATGAGATCAGTGATTGGCAGTTTCACTAAACAAATGAGTCATAATACCTGCCATCTAAGGTCTTCATTGAGGTTACCGGTCATTGAATGGTGCAGGCATTGTTTAGGAGTTTAAGAAATGAATATGAAAAAAATTCTTATTGCCCCACAGTTCCATTTAGCCATTCACCCCTTCAACCCTTTTTGAAATAGCTGTATGATTCCCCAGGGGGGTGGAGGTACCCCTTATAATGGCCTACACAGGGATGCTCTGCCCAAAAGGGGTACCTTTTTAGGCCAAAGGTATGTACAACCAAAATCACTCAACTGTTAACGTTAGTACTGCCAAAATAACAATTGATCACATTTTGAATTTCAGTAAGCTCGCATGACCAGAGCTCCAAATGGTCATGTGACATTTATTTATTATTGTATACTTTGATTTGGAGCTCTCCAAATGGTCATGTGAGTTAACCAAAATTCAAAATGCAATCAATCATTATTTTATTGGTGCTAATAGTCAAGTGATTTCAGTAGTAAAAGGGTTGGGAATTTTGTGAGTTTTGGTATAGAAAAGGGTTGGAATTTTGTGAGTTTTGGTATAGAAAAGGGTTGGGAATTTGTGAGTTTTGGTATAGAAAAGGGTTGGGAATTTGTGAGTTTTGGTATAGAAAAGGGTTGGGAATTTTGTGAGTTTTGGTATAGAAAAGGGTTGGGAATTTGTGAGTTTTGGTATAGAAAAGGGTTGCCAATTTGCAAGTTCAGGTATAGAAAAGGGTAGGGTTTCACCATGCTAGTATAAGCCAAAGCTGGTACGTATATAAAAGGGGTACCTTTTCAGTCAAAGGTATGTGAAAGGGGTACTTTTTGGCTGAAATTTGGTATATAAAAGGGTAAGAGGTCCAGAGTCTGGGCAGAAAATCCCCATACAAAATGGATGGAAGTACTCCCCCAGAGTATGATGCATGTGATATAAATGTGTTATCAAATGATAAATATTTTTTTCTCATGCAAATCCATTATGTTTCCTTGGCTATATTTTTGTGATAGAAGCAAAATAATGGAATTGAAGATTATTGCATAACCCATAAGAAAAATAGGAGACAAATGGTAGAAAACTGAATGTTGCACGAGCTATACAACTTTAAGACCTTTAGTTCTTTCAAATATAAATCAAGAAAACTAATGTTTAAGTTTTTGATTTTGGGAAGATTAATTCGAGCTAGTCATAAACTTTTTCCAAAATTCGTTTTAATCAAAATAATAGCACTCTTACTTATAGAAATATGAGCTTAATCTTGTAATGTTAAGGCATTGTTTTTCTTGGAAAAAGCGAATATTTTGGATTCATATGAATCCTGATGAGAAAAAGATAAAAGTTCCCAAGTTTAGAGCAGGATCATTATTGCTGTACAATACTTACTAATGACCGCTGGGACATTGAACACAAGAAGACGTTTGCCAAAAAGTTCCGGCAGTACAGTTCGCTTTATCGCAAGGACATTCTACTCCACAATCACAAGCACCTTCCGTTGTTCCTGTAAAAAATCAAAGAAAAGCCAAGTCTAAGAGGCAATTTAAACTGCGAAAAAAAGACGATGATTTCCTGCCAGAAGTTGACAATACTTCATCAGCTTCACTTGATGAATTACAAAAAGAGAATTTTACTTCAGACTTACCTGCACCACACACAAGCAGTAGCAAGGCAAACGCGGCCAAAAACTTACACCTTTGTAGGTGACGAAAGTCAGCAACCTTTCCAGGCGGCATCGATGGGTTTTTGCTCTTCGTGAGCTTTAATTACGAATAACTAGAGACAAAATCATATCCAAATTCCTACTTCACTTAGCAGAGCTTTAGTTCCTCGAAGAGCGGGTTTTCAACACGAACAGCTTTCAAAATAAACAGCAGATCTTTCTTATATTGTAAATTCACCAACTTCATGAAGCGCCCTTCCAATCCACCAGAGCTAAAATAACTTGAAAAACTTTTAAGATATAATGTAATCGTTTATCAAAATTCGATGATCCGAATTCAAATTCGAACTCCTTCTTCCAGTCCCATGTGTATTTCTTGGTGTTGATTTACTTCAAGATGTGACGTCACGCGGATACGTTGCTATGACGATCACGTGTGTGTTTATCACAAACTTTGGATCTGAACAATGACGGAAAGCATTTTTTGATCGCCATAATAAATAAAGTCAAAAAAATTCTTATCAGCTCGTTTTTTTGTAACAAATATGTATTGTTGAGAATTAGCCATAAGGCTTGATACTTTTAAATCTATCATTGGTGGATAAGAACCAGAGCAGAGACCGGCAAGATTTGGCTGCGTTTCCACTATTGTCACAAAATGTTGTTCCAATGACCCTAGACACGACCGTCAAAACAGTAAATAAAAAAGAAAGACTAGTACTTCAACAACAATATTGCAACTCGATAACTGACGCTATGTAAGAATTACATTCCGAGTATATAGCATTAGAATAGAATTAGATTCCCGGCAGCTGGACATAAATTCCAGTAATAACCGAGGTCATTTAGTACCAGAATTAGATTCCCGGCTGACGGGGATTTAATCTAATCCGGTACTAGGTGCTCCGTATTTAATTCTAGGACTAAATTATCGCCTGGCATATGATTCTGGTATTACTGAAACGCCTGGTAGGCGGGCATGATTCTGGAATGTCCGGCGGCCTATCATATAATTCTGAAACTAAAATTTCCAGCAGCCTGGTGTTTTATTGAGCTGTAAGATCAAATATTTCCTTTCAGTTGGATGCTGAAGCTTACTCGTTCAACAAGGTAACCACGGCAAAGAAGTTGAGAGGAAATGATGGGGTTTTTCCTTACTTATCCGTAAGTCTTTCTTAGTCAACTTGATCGCCACTACATAGGGGCGGATGCAGGAATCGGAGAAAGGGGGGAACTTTTGAGTTATAGGAACTATAGGAACTTCTATGACTACCCAGAGAAGTCTGGGGGATCCCAAAATAGGGGGGGCACCCCAAACCCGCCCATGTCATATATACGCTACGCACAAGACTATCCATGGTCTGAATTATAAATTGTAACTGAATTATAACAATTCATCAATATTTTCCAATAAGCCGCTTTATTTCTAGCACTAACAATGTTGATTACTAACATTGCGCTGAAAATCAAAAATAAATTACATGCATATATGATTATTCACGGTTTGTTATATGCGATACTGAAATCACCTTCGTATACACTTATAGTCCGCGTAGCGGTCAGAAACCCTTAGGCAGGCTACACAACTTACTGCAGAATCTTATTTAATTTGTGTCGCAGTCAAAAAGAATTCATGATAAATGCAGTTCAACATCTTTAAAAACAAGGGAAAAAATCTGCGCAATCATATTTTCATTCTTTATCTGAACTGAGTGCTTCTTGTTTTCTGACGCGCGCTACGTTGACCAAGTTTTGCTTCAAGAAAAAATAGTAAATATCACTGAGATCCGTTCGTTATTTATCAGAATCTAGAGTCTTTTCTTTTAATACAAAAGCACACGCGAGAAATAGAAGCGCTTTATTCTTCAATGCAAGCAAGTTTCCGGGAAATTATTTCCTCGTTTACACAAACCTTTATAATTCCTTACACGCGATATTCCATTAACTGCGCTGTCTGCGCAGAATCGCAACACAAGTCAAATAACGATACGACAGTATCTACGATATACAATGAGAACTGAAATGTTTGATTTTCATTGCCAACTGAAACGATCACAAATCCTGTAACTACAACCAAGCATTGCTTACTCTATTTCTGCATGAAAATCAAACTTTTCAGAAACAACTTTTAAACTTCAGTGGACCTTTCCTCGTCTAAGCGCGCAGCCTGATTTTCGCCTTAATTTTAGACTACTGGATATCTTAGGAACCATAAAAATATATATAATTATCCTTTATCTTGTCGGTCCGAACGAAACATTTATAGGACTATATCTTGTTCTTAATATAAAAATTAGGATTACAAGGCATTTTTATTTACATAATTTATTTAATACAAAGCGCAAAATCAAGTAATGCCAAAGTGGAAGGTCACGTGACTCTCACTGACCCATCCTTCAAATCCACTGTTAATCCTTTCTAGATACTACTACAACTGGCCTGTGATTGGCGTGAACCAGCACGCTCCAACTGCCTGGTTGTTTTGTACCAGACTCCAGTGGATGGGCCCTGATTAGAGTTAAACATTCCACGCAATGTTCTAGGTTCCTGGACTCGATATACGCAGGCATATGACGTCATAACCGTTGGTTATTTCTCGATCACATGCAAGTGGTACTGACTTGTCTCGAGCAAGGAAAAGATTGAAAGCTTCTTCTGTCTATATTTAGTTCTAGGTCTAAGGCTTTTTTTTTTACATGATGTCGAGATGACATTGTCGTCATTGGTGGTACAGCAAATCCGACAACGGAATCGAAATTGCAACTGGATTTGCTTAAAAGCGGTCAGTAAGGCCGTCCGCTCAAACAAAAACGACAAACAGTAAAGAAAATAATGATGATTTATATAAAATATATCATTACAAGAGCGTGCACTAAATATTATGTCCACGTTTGTACCAAACAGTTTGAAAATTTGATGACAAGCGAAATAGATATTAAAGTGTTTCGATTTGTAGCACCAGAAGTCTTCCGGAGGCTTTTTTTACAAACCAAAAACAGCACCTCAGAGGCTTTGCATATCATCATATTTCAAATGGAACAGACAGTACAAACGCGTTTCAAAATTATCCTGAATAAAACTAGCTGCTAAAAGAATCGCTTCGCAAATTGAAATTATAAAAACCAAGTAAAAAATGTACAAAAATAAACAAAGTTTACTAAAAAAGCTAATTTAACAAGATAGTTATAGTGTGCATGCAGCCGCTTCTCATCCCTCTCTTCCGGAAAAGGTGGGGGGAGGAGAGGGAAGGGGAGCGGTCGTACACAGGTTAAAATAGGTAGTGGTCTGTGCTCGTGCCCTTGTATTAGACTCCATCAAGGCACCAAGTTAAGAACACACACACATCTGTCTTGGTTTTATGGTTCCTGTCCTTGCGCTTATATCTTAATAAGCATATTGGTTTCGAATATCGAAACGATAATTTTTCATTTAAATATTTCTTAATCACTAATAACCCCCTTAAATAACACGATTTGGTGGGGGGAGGGGGAGGGGGAGGGGGATGTAGGGTAACGTACAAATTGTAAATGAATGGTTTTCCCAAAACATACGCAGATAAGGCGGTCGAACGCGTCACAACAATGAAAGTTTCAATGGTGGGGTGAGATAAAGAACAACTCAATTTATCGTGAGATGTCGCGAGAGTGCTTACTTATGGCAATTTGATTAACTATTTCTTTGGTCAATATTTCCTACAAGCTAGAGGGTTTCTACAACAAATTCTATGAAATTTCTTCGAGGGGGTTTAGCATGGCTTGTATAATCTCACACTCGTCTTTTAGAGCAGATTTAGTATGACGAGAAAAGATGATGTGACCGTACCGTGCTTTACTCTGAATAGAATTACGCGTTGTGACTGGATGTTTTCAGTAGGAACAATGGAAAGCCATTTCAGTGTCACTGCATACCGTACCGTGTACGTGCTGTAAGTCCCTACCGTACGCCTCCCGGTCATGCCAAAGACCACTCCAGTTTCACTAGCTGACTGGCGCACATTTTGTACAACTGCGAACCATCACGCCACCCGGCACGGTCACGTACAAAAATTGACATCGCGTGAACCAATTACAGCGTACGAGAGTACTACCCATCCAATCAGAATGCTGGCACGGCACGTCCGCATTTCTCCAACATTCATACAAAATCCGCTCTAACATTTGTATTGAATCTGATACTACTTATATTCTATATTTTATATTACTAAGTCAGCATATATTCTACAGATCCCAAGATTGATAAATCATACTACCATTAAGCTTCTCATCCAACACTTTCTTGTTGGCTTTGTATTCATCCATAAGTCTTGAGCATCTCTTATCTTTTTCTTCAGAGCTGTAGTTATCGACTTGATATTTGGAAGATCCTTCCGGTCTGAAGTTAACAGATTCGGGTTCCGGTATTTGATCGAGTTTTTTATCAGCCAAAGACTCGTTGGAGCTACCACTACTCTCTAAGTCGATACCCAGCTTTCGTTGTAAGTCTAAAAGATGTCGCATATTTGCGATCATGTTCGGTTTAAACGAGAATCCTCCAGTCTCGCTACCGCTCTCAAGTTCACTTCCCGTACCTTCACGATCCCACTCGTAAGGCTCTTCCAAATGAGGAAATCGCTGCTTTTGGAAGTTCCTCGAAGAATACGGTTTCCCAAAATCGGACCAGTAGTTCGCGGGTCCTGCTTCGCTTCCAAGGCTCCCACGTGTTGAAGAGCTTTCAAAACCACTAGAAGTTGCACTCGACCGCGATGATCTCGGCTTCGAATGTCTCCGAAAAACCGCAGGCGAATCTATGCTGTTCGTCTCACTTGAAGAAACCTGCACTGAGAAAATTCCGCTGGATGCGTTGGACGGCGTCCGAGAGACAGTTATATTCTGGTTCTTATAATAAGGATCGCAAGCCTTGAGTTGATCAAGTGAATCAGAATACATAGATTCATTTAAGGTCGAAAGAGGTGGTGCCTTGACAGGCAAGTGTGAGTCATTCTGGTATAATTTTCCCTTGGGGCCGTCCTTCTCGCTGATGTCCGAAGACGATCCCATGTCCATAGATTTCATGTAAGACACGGCGCGAAACAAATGCGATCGATCAGGCTCGCCAGAGAAGGAAAGTCGTTTGCTGTCAACGGTGTCCTTTTCGATGTTACGCGCGATTTCTCCATCAACGTCGGAATCCGTAAGTGAAACGAGTGAATGCGCTGGAGAGATGCTGTTCTCCGAGTCACTCTCGATTGATTTCAAAGGCGCGTCGTTTTCTTTCGGGTGCGGTCCGTATGGTTTTCCAACAGAACAATCGGAGTCTTCGTCCCAAGACTTCAGCTGATCAGTATAGGATTGCTTTAAGGAATCAGTTCTTTCGAGGTGGAGATACGAGCTCTCGCAGACTTCACCGAGTCCATCCGACTTGTTTAATTCATCATGCTGCTGCTCTTCGTCGCAGGCGCACCGCAAGTTAGAGTCCGAATCCTGCTCTGTGATGGGATTAAGCTCTGGCTGATGAGAAACACTGCCTTCGTAATAAGAAGACGGTCTGTGCATTCGTCTTCGTCTGCGCCCAAACGAACCCAAAGAATCTGAATCGGAGTCTCTATTACCTTGGCTTGTTTTGAAATCCCCGTAATTAGTATACACCGCAGGAGAGGACCAATGGTGTGGGTGGATTTTGGACTGCCTGAGCGCCACATCAGACCTTGACGGAAGAGTTTCATTAGCGACTGGTTTGTACCGGGGACCTCGTATTGGTTTCCCTTTATCTAACTGAAGACTCGAATTGGAATCAAACTTCTTGACAAGATGGATCTTTGAACCCTTGTGCTCGTACAACGCTCGCTTCTGAGCGACACGATCGAGGGAATCACGTGATCCTAGGTCACTTGGAGACCGACAGAATTGATCATAAGAGTCGCGCACTTCGTTTGATGCAGGTTGCCCTAAGGTGCAATTAAACCAGCCATTCTGTTCAACATCTCCGAAGAATTTGACCTTATCTTTAGGTGATGTGACAGGAGACTCAAGTGTCACCCCCGATGGACCATCCGCGTAGCCCACCATGTTGCCACCAAACACATGATCGCAAGATGCGAGAAGATAGAAGTCATCTTCTTTTGTAATCTTTCGTCGCCAGTGTTTACCATCGCCATTGTCGTCGCTTTTATCCGGGACGAATCGCACTGTTTCTGGTCTAAGTTTGAGATCTTCATCGTGAAAGTCTACGTCTAAATCTGCTTCCTGGATTTGAGATTTACTGTTGAGTGAAGATAATAAAGCGATGTTAAAAACAGTGTGTGTGTGGGGGGGGGAGTATACTCAATATTCAATAGTTAGGGTCACGATATTCTGAAGCCGAATCTACACGACCTCGTTTTTCGGTGTGCCCGGTTCTTGCTCGCGTAATCAGCAAAATTTGACAAGTTTTTTTGTTTAGCAAATCTCTTTGTTCAAAAACTAGCGTGCCATCTTTTCAGCAAGGAAACTAGTGAAGTGAAAAACTTTTTCATGAAAACTTTGTTCGTGTGGATGAGGCTTAACAGCAGCTAAAACGTGTTAAACTACAAGAGAGTACAATTAATTCTTTAAAAAATTAAAATTGTAAAATTGTAGGTTAAATTTAGCATTATATGAATACGATTTAGTTCAGCAAGGACTACACTGCTAGTTACCTCCAGATTAAGCCCATTCCACCATGGAAGACGTCAGATTATTTTAAAAAGATCGAAAGCTAATTCTGTAAAACCAGTGGCTAACTTAACTTCTAATTTAATCCTTGATTTCACGAACGTGTGTCTTTTCAACAATTAAACTTCCGCGTCCAAAAATTTTAATGCGTTTTACTTGAAGTTTTTAGGAAAAAATCTCAGTTCATTAAATTGTTTAGCACATGATAGCGTCGAAGTATATCATATCTAATGCAGGATGTTGATTAAAATGAACATGTTCTTGTTAAGTGAAGTACAGCGCAGTTTTTGCCAACTTTTTTGTGTATTTCCACCTGCAGTAAATGGAATACCGCTGACATGTGGTAAAAACATTCCGTCAAGCCGATGCCAATGGATGAGAAATAACAAATAAAGTAAATATATCCTCGTCACAGAATATTAAGTTATTTTTAGAATGTTATCGGGAACAAAAGCATTACTAAAGCAAATGAAAGGCAATTTTTATAAACAATGTATCTTTTTCAAAACCTTTTAATTTTCTCTCTCTCTCTCTCTCTCTCTTTTTTTGTCCAATTGTCTTTAGTTAAAAATCAGCCGATGCGATAAAGATATTTCAGCCTCATTCTTTTTACAACAACAGGTGCAGACAATTAGACTGCAGGTGGTTGACTGGGTTACCATGGAAACGGCTTGGTAACAAACTATAAGTATATTGACCAATCAACACAGACTATTCATTCAATTGGTTCGCAAACAAATCATTAGTCTTTAAGTACTTGGATTATGCGCAGGGTACGATGTAATAGAGCGGATTTCGTACGAGTGGGAAACGCTAGAGCAAATGCGTAGCCGTACTGTAGCAGTACAGTAGACTGTTTTAGCATGAGGACACGGCCTTCAATCAGGACGTCGTGCTCGGCTAAAAAGACTGGTACGAGGTAGATTTCCCGCGTCTTGTATCTTTGACGTCGCGTCCGCAACGTGAAAACAAGCACTTCCACGTCCTGAAGAAAACGTCGAGGAAAGTCGAGGAAAAAATGGCAAACTCGAATAAAAAGCAAATAAAATTCCTTCTTACATTTTTGAAATTAATGTAACTACGATTAACTTTGCTTGAAGAAAAATAATATGTTACATAATAGCTTTTATTTTGCTATTTTTGAGGAGCTTACGTACAGGAACGTACAGCATTTCTAATTTTCCATAGCTCTGTACCGCATTGCATTGTTGTTCTTAAAAATGCTGTCTTGCTGACTTACCATACCAAATTAAATACTGAACACAAACGATAGCTGTGGAGTGGAATTTTCTTATGTCAAATACGCTTATTTACACGCTTATGTCGAATCACCTTGTTTACATCCCCAAGTAATTAAGTAATTATTAATTAATTAATATTGTCAAAATATGCAAGTATTAAAGCTTCTCTGACAAGTCCTCCAAAGGGAGCCATGTTGATGTAGCTCGCGTCTTCCCGTCACGTAAGCTAAATCAAAACATTGCACGTACCCTCATACCCAATTCCCTTCATAAGAAAGGGGTCAAATGACGGGTCTTGGGCTACGCGCGTCCTCATGCTAAATCAGTCTAGTACTTATCGTAGCCGCAACTGGTTGTGATTCACCCGGAAACAATGGAAAGCCTTTTTAGTGTTACTGCATACCGTACCGTGTACGTGCTGTAAGTCAGTGCCGTACGTTTCCCACTCATACAAATACCAATCTATGTTCAAAATATAATAGTATAAGGTGATTATGGTGACCAATGGACTTATTAATCTCCTTCCTCATGCCCTAATAAAACTAGACTAATATATTAACTTAATATAATCTTATGGATTACTCACCCATCAGGAAGCAGAAAATGAACCTTTTTCGATGCCTTGTCTTCGGCTGTAAATAAGAAAAACATAAAATTTTCATTAAAGTGTCACTGATCTCATCAGTCCAAACAACAACCACAACAACAACAAACAAACAAACAAACAAACAAACAAAAAACAGAGAAACACATGCAGCCTACGGGATATTTATTGGCAGGATAAAATGGTTTGTAATTCTCTCATCTTAGGGATAAAATTTTGCTAAAGCGAGGAATTCAACAGCTCCCCCCCCCCCCCCCCCCCCCCCCGCGGGCGGAAGTGAAAATTCCCCCCGAGGCAGGGAAAGGGGGGGGGGGGGGGGGGGGGGGGGGGGAAGGGGGGGAGGGGAGGGGGGGGGGGG
>JAAAQI020130310.1:0-13708 GCA_011800005.2 Stichodactyla mertensii | reverse complement strand
GCTCGGAAATCCATACTGCGCCTCAGCTTTCAAGGGAATGTCTCGGGGGTATGGTTAGTGTGTTCACAGACTTTTTGAATAAATTATGGTGGGAGACTCGGGTTCGAATCCCGAAAGGGTCACTGTTTTTTTTTTTCTTTTCATTTTTTTTTTTAGGTTTTAGTATAGCACTTCGCACACGTGAAGTGAACAAATATGTATTCAATAAAAATGTTTTTAACTATTTAGATTAGTTCCTTTACACTCTGGCAACACTCAATTTTCTTGCTACTTTATATTTGTATCCTTATAAAAGATATAGAACAAAACTAAATCCATTCTAAGATAAAACATTTTGATTTCTTAGTAATTTATAAATTTGAGTTTCTCGATAGACGTGAGTTACGATACACACAGATATGGCGGTAACCACTTCATCCCCTCCCCTCCCCCTCATTCCAAAACAACAAATCGATCCTCTTAGTCGAAACTGGTGAACCTGGTTTCCCTTTTGCCTTACCTCTGAAACAATTCCAAACGAAAAAAGCAAAAAACCATGGATATCGCACACTGGATTGCCATAAGGCCACTCTCCCAAGATGAGAACTCCCAATGACAATGGCATGCAGAGAGTCGCCATGAGGATGTCAGAGACCGCGAGGTTTAACACCAACATGTTTGATGGAGTTCTCAGACGAGAGTTCTTTGTCACGACATAACAAACTAGAAGGTTACCAAGAAGAGCAAGAAGAATGAGTAAGATGAGAACAAGAGACTCGAAAGCTCTTGTGGCTGAAGACCTTGAGAGGAGCTCCTTGATTAGACGAGGGTATTCGTACAACGACGCCATCTTGAACACTGCTTTCACATTTGTAACAAATATAATACATATGTTATCAAGCAATTTCATCCTATTATAAAAGGATAAAAACAATATGCTAACAAAGGAGTAATCTATAGGCTTTAGGCAATTTATGCTTAACTTACAAGCCGAGACTCTTATTTTAATATACACTTTTTCAAAAAACATTGTCGCAGCCGAAACCATCAAGCCGAGAAGCGGAGAATTTAGTTTTTTTTTGCAATATAAGTTCAAATATGTGCACAAAGTTCAGCTAATGCGATACCAAAGGTTTACATTGCTTTCGGTCCCGACTTGTCGCTTGTTGCTTTTGGTAGTGACAAACGTTTTTTAAAATAGGTGTACATTTTTTGAAGCAAGCAAGCAAAAAGCAAAGAAATGAATATTTTCCCTCTAAGCAACTGAGAAATTTCTTTACAATAATGAATTTTTTGTTGCTTATGATAATTATAGCCTAGTTTTTCAGTTAAATCAAATAAAGTTCAAACGTTTTACATCATACTTTCTGAGATAATTATGGCCTAAAAGTTTTGGTGAAAATAGATACTTTTTCTGTACTCACACTGGCGTCATTTCGATCAGTGCACATACCTCTTATGGTTCTTTAGCAGCATTGGTGTAAGGTACCTAGTAGCTGTCTGATTTCTGCTGCCGAATTCCTCGATTTAATATCGAGCGGGCATAAAAAAATTGAACAAACAAATGCAAAACAAAAAATGTGTTCCTATTAGCTTGTAGATCGCATGTATCTTGTGCAAACATTACTAAAAGCTATTTGCCAAATGTCAACTTTTATAGATTTTATGAAATCCTTTTAAAGCAATAAAAATAATGGAATGGATACATTTTTGTACATTTTCAGGCCCCCTACAATCAATTTGGTTAATTTAGTGATTTTGGATTTTTGAGCGATTGTGATTTAGAGAAAAAATATGTCGTTCTTTTTAGTTAACCTTTGAAAACGTGTTGAAAATGAAGACATTTAAGAATAAACTATGACATTTTATCCTACACTAATTAGACAAGGCGGAGAATCTTGATCTTTTTTGCAAAAAAGGTCAGAAAAAACAATGTCGTAAAACTGAATTTCACACGATTTTATTATAAGGTACAAATTGTTGATGTACAATGAAAAAATATCTGAGAAAAACAATTACTTTAACACTTTAGTTTGTAATTCTAAGTTGAACTGACAAAAAGTTAATTAAGATTTTTTGTTTGATTATGATCCCACCGCTGCCACCATCCGGCTTCCCAGTGACTTAAAACTTCTTAACGAACAAGTAAACTTAAACTCACTATTTATGACCTTAAACGAACACTAAGTAATTGTTTTCTTAGCTAAGAAAGTTCAAAAGTGTATATTGTTTCCGCTGTCTTGGAAAGTCAAATCCATATATAACGTCTTCAGGACTGGATTGATAGAAGGAACTCGAATAATTTTATTAACCAACAATATTGCTATTAAAGTATTTAGATCGGGTCTGGAGCACCTGAATATCATTTAGAAAGTACCTTGGTAAAGCTTACGTAATGAGTTTTGCTTCCATGATCTGGCTGTTTTGGCAGTTAACCAAAAGAACCGATCTTTCCAACACATTTCAACTTAAAAAAGAATTCGGAGCAATCAGAGAAAAGCACATTGAGCTGTGGCAGCAACATCAACAGCATCAACAACATCAACAACAGCAACAACAGCAAGAACGATATTAACTGATCAGCAACAACAATGACAAACAACAGCAACCACCTTGGCCTTTCCATCAACTCCAATTTCAACGAGAATGAAGAAAACTAAAACTTCGGATCTTTTGTTAGTTGTATCAATCTTATTTTTATCACTGGGATTCTCGTAACAAAAGAACAGTTATAAATTCTAAAGCTGAACAAACTTTCTAGATATTTTTAATTCGCGTGTGAGTGCTAAAAACCAAAACATCTGTGATTGCAAATAACATAACTTGTCAATAACATAGCTTGTCCAGCTCTTTCTATGGCGACTTCACTGGTTTCCCGCCAAAATAATTACGGTGTTGATTGAGTTTTTTTAATAACTTAACTTGAAGTGAAGCTGTAGACAAGAAAACTTTTTTCTTTTAAAAATGGCAGATATTATAGATGTCTGTGAGATCGTGCAAATGACCCGGGTAGCCTCACTTGTTTGATTTTATAAAACGAAAGGATATTTTACCGTGGGCTCAACTGTAGTAACAAGCTGCAAGGATCTAATCAGTTTGATTAAAAGCATTAAAAACGACAAGAACACTAGCCAATACCACAACAGCAGCAACATAACATGCACAAAAACTATATTAAAGAACGTTTTCCAGCTATCTCATGGTACTTTGATTATATAGTCAAACCTTTTGGCCCGCGGCCGATGGCTTACTGCACAATCGGCCATCCCTCATACGTAGATCACTTCCAGAGGACAATTTTCAAGTCAATTTTCAGGGATTTCGAGTGCATATTTACATATTTTGATGAGTGTCTCTAGATCTGCTATCTAAATGAAGCAGGTGCAAGCTTAAAAATAAAAACTTTTCTAGGTAAGTTAGTCGCTTGGCTTGTTCCATGTAAATCATGCGATTGAGGAACTTCCCCTCAAAAAAAAAGTAAATAAAATAAACAAACAAATAAAATAAAATAAAATGAAATGAAATGGAAGGAATGAAGGAATAAATAGAAACAAATAAAGGAAATATAAAATAAAGTAAAAGTCGGTTTCAGAACAAATTTTAGAAGCTCGGAATAGAAGATGTACAGTAGGTAATGATGATTTATCCTATGTATATCAAAAACATTTCATTTTTTTCGACTTCGAAATTCACGGCCAACTACTGTTTAGTTGAACTAAACAGCTATCAAATTATTCAAAGATTTAATGAATGTCTAAAAGAAGGGAAAACAAACAAACAAAAAATAAAATGAACTAACCAATTAAAACACTTACGTAAGATATCTTAGCCAGAGTTCTTTTCAATGCGTGGACAGCAAGGAACGATACCTGTCTGTCAAGTCTATTAAGTTCTTATCAAAAGCGCTTTTCCTTGAAAGTCCTTAGTGCTTTAGCCAAAGATTTATTTTTGTTACGAAGAAACTTACACTAATATCATCGTGTTACACGAACTAATTAAACGTTTCTGTAAAGCCTGGTTCTCACTAGCGACGCAAGCATAAGCGCAAGCAACAAACGCAGACTCAGTGACTGCATTTATCACCGAGGTGTGAGAAAAGACAAGCACCGCTAATGAGCAGTACCATACTGAGTCTGCTTATGTTGCTTGCGCTTATGCTTGCGTCGCTAGTGAGAACCAGGCTTAAGAGCTATGATGTATCTCAGATTCAATTTATTTGTACCAGTTATGTTTTGTAGATTACATGATTACTACTCTGACGTCACAGTCATTAGCATATGGCAAGAGAATATCTTCATTACTTAAAGATACAGCACTCAAACTATGAAATTTGAATGGGTCATTCAATAGCTGACCTTATGTAGAATCAATACTTACAATATTGTCAGAAGGGTTATGGGCACTTTAATATGTTCATTGGCGCAAGTACTGACTGAATTTTCTCCTTGTGACGTTTTTATTGGCTAGAATAGTAACGTGTTCTTCCAGGTTTTTGAAGACTTTGAAAATAGAGCAAAAAAAAATCAAAACTCTAACTGTGCGCATGTCCAAACATCATCCGAGCTGATATAATTGCGCGCAATATGGATTCAATTGCTATAATAACTTTTTGTCGAAGAATATTAGTTTTGTTTAAGGGGAAAACTTTGGGTTAGATAAATACACAAGTCTACAAGAAGCGGTTGAGTGACTCACCTTAGTCCCTTAGTTTAGCTCAGCTGACTGGCTCAGCTTCCTGGAACATCACACTACTTGCGCATCTCTCTTATATTTAATGGAATATCAACAGTCGTGGGTTGAGGGATCCCAAAAAGCCTTGATGTTGCGGAAGCACGAACCGATCGATACAAGAGCAACGCTTTAATTACCGTGCGACTAGATATCAATCGACCAATACCTTATTACAGGAGCAAGGAACGACAAATACTGACCGATCAGCAGCTTAACCAAGCAGTGTATTTGGACCAGCAAAACTTGCGAATCATAAAAGAGCTGTATAGGGACCTAAATTCCCTGTTTTGACAGGGCATGAAAACAAAGTGTCTTGACCGACCAATAATTGTACTTGATCGAAAAGGAGAAATAGTTTTTCAAAAACCAACCACAATTTAAGAAAATGTACTTAGTCTTTGAGGATCGGCAATTGAGTAGAAGAGTGGGAAGTGCTTGGACGTGCTGGATTGAGTTCGCAAAGCAGAGATGACCAAAAAGTTATTATATCACAGAAGACGTGACACCAGAGGGGAATTCATCAATCTTTTAAAGGGTTTTGTGTCGGTTTGGTAAACATTTACACACGGAAACAGATATTAAAGGGAAAGCAATTGATCTATAAAGTCCAATATGTTGCCAGCTGTATTCAAAGTTACGACAACAATGACAGGGATAGTGGTCGTTATAAACCCAATGAAATGAAACTACGTTATCCATTGTTTACCCACGACAAGGAAACAAAGGAAAAAGTGTTTTTTTTGGAAAATTTAAAGAGGGGAGAATCGTTGAATACCAGAATGTTGTCACGTAGACTGTGCTTATTTTGCGGTTGGCAACTCTTAGCGCCAACTGGAGGTAAAAGAAATAATGAGAAAGTGGGGGTACATTTGAATTACCACGAGACAGCCAAAGCTTTTGTATTTAAAGTATTAATATAGAGAGACAAATTTCTTGATATAGCTCCTATAAAGGTGTTTTGCAATCAAACGTTAAAAACGCAATAATTTTCACGGCTTGGATCTTGCTAGTGTCATAAGAAAGGCATTGAAAAGCATTGATGGAAGCGTGGCTTAAGAATATTTAATGTTAATACACTTAAAAAGCTTCATTTAGTCATTGACTTTGTTTCGTTTCTCCGAATGGAAAGGACTTGACTTCCCTAGCGTTCGTTGAAGCAATGCGGGGGAACCAAGCTTGAACATGTTTAAAATTCAAATGTTGACGAATTGTTTTCCTATAACGACTTCCTCGTCCTTTGCTAACTTAAAGACCACTTACCGGTCATATGTAGAACTGATAAGCCCGGCGCATCCATTTGCCTTTGATAGGTTGGCCTGGATACAAACTCTCTCTTGTCCCTAAAATAACTCCCAGAATCCAATGCAAGATGGCGGCACCTTCTGATCTTGCCCCCAAATTTAGCCCACGATTCTGTGCGGCACGAGCTCGTTTTCAGTTCTTCATTAAATTTCGGAAATTCTAATGATGTTAGGGTTGAGCGAAAAAGATTTCGAAACTGAAGTATCCAAGAAAAATAACACAGCATAGCTAAAGGGATTATGATGCGCGCTCTAATTAGTTGGCACAGAGCAAGCGCAGAACGAATTCCATTATACATTAATCAGATTATTTTATCCAGCATGGTTTCCAGCAGGCTTGCAAACCAATATAGTTACATTTTTGGATTACTTTCAGTTCTTTGATATGTTGCGAAACGTCTGGTCATAGATCCAAAAGGATACGCTTGGGGGTAATGACGTTACTTCAAAGGGGGATTTATTTATTCATCTTTATTTTATTACTGTCTGATACTTTACCTCTTATATATTAGCGTTATCAATAGTATTTACTCAAAATCAGCGTACTTTCATTCAAAGTGAAAATTCAGCTACTATAAGACGCAAAAAATCTTTACACCCGAAATACTCCTTGAATATCATTTCTTTCTCAACTGTGATGCATAGAATTCAGGATATTTATTAAAAAAGGATTTAATGATTTAATCTTATTTCCGAAATATTTTCAATGAGAAAGCATTAGGTTATGAAAAAGTAGATCTTCTAATAAGTTTTACAAGTTTCTCCATTTTACCGAGTTCACTCAAACAGCTCGTTTTGTTAGTAAGGTGTATTCCACTCTGCAGAATCTCCATCGCGATCTTCATTATTGGATTCGTCCATTTGGCTATCGTCCTGCTGGTCAGCGTTTTGTAAACTAGTGCCATTCTCCTGGAAAGATTCCAAGGAAATCATTTCACCGTTAACGCTGACTGAGTCGACTCCTCTGCGTCTATGGGCGCATGGCTTTCTTCGCATATCCGCATACTCAGTGTTTGTATTTTTCAAAGGGTTATCCTCATCCTGAATTTCCATTGAAATGGAATCTAAACTTCTTGCGGTCAGCCTCTCGTCACTAAACCGAAGATCTTTGTCTTGGTCGGTCTTCGCATGTTCTGTCTTTATTGGGGAAGTTTCTGATGGTCGAATACAGCGATGATGGACTTGGACAGGTTGTGTCTCAGACGTTTCAACCAGAGTAGCTTTGAGTGTCTCATTAGAGGAAAAATCAGTCGATATCTTGTCTAGTGAGGATTTCATTTCTTGATTGAGATTGTCATTACAGCTGAGTTCTATGGCGCTTGATTGAGAAGCGTGTGATGTCAGACCCGCAATTCTCTTGAGGTTCTTCAAATGAGGAAGGGAAGCAATTGACGTAGCAAATCTCTTTGTTAGCTGTAAAACTTCGGAGGGTTTCTCGTCTTTTTTGCGACTAAGTTTCTTTGTATTTGCATTTAGCTATAATATCAAAAAAAGAATAACTTAAGCATAACTTTGAAACGCCATGGCACACGGTATTGTCGCGGTACGAAATTAACGACATCCCTTGAACTAATCACGGCACCCGAGATCACAGCTCTTCCAATGAAAATGCTTTGACACGGCACCATCACAGTTACACGGCAGGACACAACTGCACCCGTGAGGTTTTTCATAGACGTACGAAAACTGCTTTTTTGTAATTACGATGTCGGTGTCAAGGATTTCCCAAGGGGGGAGGAGTGAGAAAGGGGAAAAGAGACACCTCCCCTTCCCCCCTCCCCTGGTGTACATCCTTTCGTGAACAGCTTCCATAGAATGTATAATTAACATTACCCTTTCCTCGATGATAGGTACTGGAAGAGCCAACAGAACGACGCCTGCCAACGCACACGCCGAACCAATCACTTTACCAAAAAATGTTGCTGGAAATATATCACCGTACCTAAGACAAGAGAAAGTAAGTGTTGACAGTTGTACTCAGTTGTATTTTGTACAACAGAGGAAACTCAATAAAATGAAAAACAACAATAAGAAGATCAACAACAACAACAACAACAGCAACATTAATAACGACGATGACGGTGACAAAACAAGGTTGAAATTTTGTTTTAAAAAGCGAAGCAACACTAGCATTTTTAGAGTATTTTACAAAGCTTCTTTAAGAGGCTTGTGCTATTTCCGCCAATTTTCTAAACATGCACACTTAACATCTTGGTATGATAGTCCTAGAACTATCACCATGGTTACCTTATGATTACCGTGTTTATCTCGTACGTTACTTAGTGTTAAATATCGTATTGTGGGACGGAATTTTAGAATTCTTTTCTTTTTTGGTTTCCATGGTTATGATTGCTCCTTTACTCCACAAGGCTTTTCGATGTTGAAACAACGTGGGTCATTTACTACAGAGCTAGGCTCCATTTAAGGTGAATGCACAAAGATCGAATAGGAATTTAGAAGTTGATTTTTACGGAGGGAGGAAAACCGGAGAAACCGAAGAAAAACTCTCGAAGCACAGGAGAGAACCAAGGAACAACTCTACTCACATGAAATAGCAGGTCCAGGGATCGAACCTGCGACCCCAGCAGTGAGAGGCAGCGCATTAACAGTGCACAGACAAACCTACCCTAACGTTGTCATGGTAACAAGTGAGTACCAGAACGCGGCAGGAATACTCGTAAATCCGTCTTGATTGTCAGTGCCTCCATCTTCAGCTAAGAAAATAAGAGTAGAAAACATGACCATAAGGGCAAGAAAAGAGAACAGTATTCCACCCAGTTCACCAGCAGCTTGGCCTATCGACAGCAACATTGTCTGGAACTGTTCTGAATGCCTGGCTAATTTGATTACTCGAAAAATCCTGAATATACGGAGCGTCGTGATAAGAGACTGTAGAAAATTATTATTAGTCTCAATCCAACCTTCGACGATTCCGAAATAGTAAGGTAAAATCCCAATTAAATCCACCATGTTTGAATATTCCTTCATAAATTCTTTGCGATCGGGACACGAGTATAATCGAGAGAAGAACTCTAATGTGAAGACAGCAACACAGAACGAGTCTGCACAGAAAAATTCCGTTTTGAAATAGGCACCACATTTCTTATTAATCCCACATTCCAGGGTTTCTCCAACGATCAAGCAAATGTTCAGCACCACGACTAACACGAAAAAGTAGCTAAAAAGTGTGGCAGCAAACGAGCTTTTGAAGTCAGTTAAAAATTCATGCAACTTTTTTCTGCCATTGTAGACGTCTGGCGCATTCTTTTGAATCGAGATTCCCTCTTCTTCGTTGCTGTTTTTGAAGTGTATGTGTTCACAGCAACATTCCGAAACAAATGCTTCAGGAATGCCAAAGAAAGCCAGCTCATCTCGTATCGCTTCCATACATTCTGGAGTCGAAATGTGAAACTTTCCTGTCCGATAAAAGTCCAGGATGTATTTGAATGCCACTGGATCTCGATCAAAGAAAAACTCATTCCGTCTCTTATCAAAAAAGTGGTTTTTTCTCTTTCCTCCAAGTAAAGTGTCAGGGAATCGAGCTAAGTTCTTCTTGAGAATCTCAAACTTCATTCCTCCGACATTGAATTTTAGTCGCTGATCGAAATTAGACCTGGTTTGCAAGTTTTTCAATGATGTGTGGACACCAGGAAGGGCTACCATCCCTCCTATTCGTAGAACAGCATTGCGTTGAGCCTTCGACGCATTCGTATAATTTTGTTTAAGAGGATGAAGATCACAGACTCTATCCATTTATGAATTTCCTCGTCTCGTTCTCGTTCTCGTCTCTTGACCTGTTCCACGAGCTATGAACCCAGTCATTTGCCATTCTCCATACTTAAACATAAATATAAATGATAAAACACCTACATATTCTCGCTGTCGGTTTGTTTAACCATTCATGCTAGTTTTATCGGTATCCAAAGATTTCTTATCCCATATAATTGTTAAGAGAAAAGCTAAAACGTCGCGTCCATCGATACAATCAAATAATTTTGTCAAGGAATTTTTTGAAAAATAATTTTTCTGCTTTTGTGTATATTTTATTAGAATATTTTTATTTATTTCTGCAGCAAATAGTGCTTTGTACTGTTAATTTGTCTTGTTACTTGACTTTGAATTCATGTTGGAGTTCCATTGCAATTTAATTCTCTTGAAAACCGCAACTTTCAAAAAGGGTGAATCATATCTTGAATTGTTAATAAAAGTTAATATTTCATTGACTCATAAAATCACGTGACCAAAAGCCTTCAAAATAGAAACCTCACCAGTTTTAAAGCTCGAAAAAAAAATAATGATAAGACTGAATAATCGCTCAAATAAGCGCGTTGAATTTGTCTATTTTATTTTATCTCAACCTTTCAAAAAAAACCCCGTTTATTTCTAAAGAAGAAGGCATCGAATAGATAAAATAAAATATTAACAGTTGTGTATGCCAGTGATTGCCAAATGTGGTTAACATTATCAAATGTATCAATATTTTCTCACGCATCAAAAAGCGTTGAACGGCTATTAAGATGATTTTACGCTTAGAACCATGGGATATCTATCGCAAATTGTCCTGCCAGACTAGAACCACTGCCTTCAGATTACCTTCATCATTGATGGATATTCACACGTGCCATGAAAAATCTAATTAAATTTGTCTTAAATTAATTCAATCGACTATTTCAATGTTTAATTCAATTCAAGTTAAAAATTGTGTTAACGCATTCGAAAGCTTTGATGATGGAAAGATTAGATACTGGGAATTCATGAAAAACGTTTTTACCTCCATGAGTGATATATAAGTTCTCGAAAGTTCTCACGGCCGCCATTTTGGTTGATATAACAAGAGAACCATCATAAATCTTTTGTAAAGTTCAACTGACTAACATGGCCGCTATGACGTCGAAGATTACCAGCAACAGTATAAATATTTTGTAGGGCACTGCTTTTCTTATGTGGTGAGCTGATTCACAAACGAATGCTGATAAGTCTTTCCACTTGTTAATGTTTGAAAATGTAATTTGTATACGCATATTAAGAATAAAAAACTTCTCTTATCCAAGAAACACGGTTTGAACAATTAAAGTTCCAGCGTCAAAATCTTAAACGTTAGTCCTTGCTTGTTAAGTAATACAGGTATATGAGCTATATTACCACTATTTTTGTAGGAATTGGACAAAATTACTAAACAAAAGATCAGTGTTTTGAGCATAAAAAGGCTATTTCTGACACATCCAAAACAAAACAGCTTCTCATTTACCATTATCACCTTTTATTGACCACCAAATAGATATTCTACTTTCGTCTGGACTCATTAATAATAAAATTACTACAGTATAAGACACTCCCTCGTGTTTAGTTTGACTTCAACAAAGACTAATTTTAAAAATAAAAAAAAGGATAACGTTCTTATCTTTGTGGGATTACCTAGAGAGAAGCGGTTGAAAGACTTGATCTCACTGTTTGACCCCAACTGAGTTAGAACAAAGATCTTTATAACATTTTCTGTTATAAAGCAAATTTTCATTTTATTTTATGTTTCTTCTAAACTCTTACCAGCTGGTCATGCAAGTTTAGTCGAGAGGGATTTGTCGTACGACTTCCATATATGGATGTACGTATAGACGGCTCTCATGTACAGATAATGCTGAGAAAAACTTAGAAAATTTTCAAAGATCCTAAATCATTTTCAATTAGAAATGAAAAAGACTTTTAAGAAATATCGTGAAGATTTGATCCCAGCACCGTATGCATTGCCTAACCCTATTATTTACCCTAAACCTAACCATTAAGCCATGAGATGATTTCGCTTGAGGGAATCGGAATTTTTGGAGTATTTATAGAACGACATACATATTAATAACCACGTATATGTACATGATTGCATACATAATTAATGAACCTTCTATGTGTACATGAGAGCCTTCTATATGTACATCAGTGCCCTGTATATGTATATCCATATATGGAAGTCGTACGATAGACTCTACTGTTTTAGTCAGTGAGATTTCATTACTTTTTCCCACCAAACGATAAGGTTTCGCAACATCACGTGACTGGCAGCCATATTGGATGGTAGAAACAATAAAATCGTTTTACATGCCAAAAAGAATTCATTCCCTTAGTGGAAAGACAATCTACTGTATTGCCATCCAACATGGCTGCCGTCACGTGGTCTCGTGCAATTCCTCTATCGTATTAATAATGATCTAAATTTTTGGGTCATGAAATTTTAAATTTTGAAAAATCAAATCCAATGTTTTTTTTTTATATAAAGCAAAATTTTGTATGAAATTGAAAATTATGACTACAAAACTAGCTACCACTTTGAACCAATCAAAACTCACGATTCCAGTCACGTTGGTCCATACGTCACGAACCTACTTGTACTATTATTCTCGAAAGTCCTCGAAACTTAATTAGCAATTCTTCCAGACCCTGTCTCAGCAGTTAAGGGTTGTCCGGGAGGGGTCTGGGTAACCGACACTACAAAAATCCACACACTCGGGACACTGCTGATTTGAAAACCTTGTGCGCATGTCGTCTTGCCTGCTGATTTTCCGAACGTGAACACGGCATCTTGTTACCAGGGAAACCATCCTTGGAAATATGTCAAGCTCTCCACCTCAGAAAATTAAGAGTACCGAGATTAATTACTGATTCGTCAAGAATATATGGTTCACCAATCAGAGTCGAGTATCAGTGGAAAATTTTGCAAGCGTCAGTTTTGCTTCTGCCGCCAAGTTAACGACTCAAACGTGATGAAACTTGGTGTGATTTAGGTGCTGATATAACTATGAAGTGTCTGTTCCCTGACACTATAAAATCGGGACTTTAACAGTAAACGAGACCAATTTTGGTTTATCAGCGCAGTACTTCGATACAAAACGGACTTCTGAAGGATCGAGTTCCCAGTTGTACATGAAGAATTCATCCAGAAGACCATCAAAGGGTTTTCTATCAGGATAATGCCCACCTATACTCGCCCTACTCCAGTCCGTAGACAACTTGGGTCCACTTGGATTATGAAAACTCGCTCGAAGAAGACCATTGACATAAATTTTTGCATTTCCGGTCTTGGAGCTATAAGTTCCGGTCACGTGACTCCAAAGTCCCTCTGGAATAGTGACCTCATTGGTCAGCGCATCGAATATGATGTCACCTTTTTTGTCTTTACTCTGCCAATGGACTTTGCCGTTTAATACTTCAAGGTTGTACACGTTGTTATCATCCCTATTCAGTGCCTGGAAAATTGAATGCAATCCACTTGTCCGGTTCAAGTTTATCCAGGAAGTAATGGAAACAGCGAAGGATGGTTTCTGTCGGTATTTGCTGGAGTTTAGATAGACTTGCGCGTCGTCAGACTGCAGGTCCAAGCATGCACCACACTTGTCGCAACCGCTGGCCCGCACCTGTGCACCTGAAAGTCATGTAAGAACAGTTTGCCTTTCCGAATCGAGCAGAGGACTGGATTCGATTCGAGTTCGCAAAGCATCTATGGATTGTTTGAAAGGACACGAAAAAAATACTGCACCAAAATCAGAGTAAAACCACATACAAAAGAAAAAAGAAATAATAATAATAAAATACCCCAGTGACACCCTTTCGGGATTTGAACCCTGGTCTGCCACCATAATTTATGCAAAAATACTGTGAACACACTAACCATACCCCCGAGACATTCCCTTGAAAGCTGAGGCGCAGTATGG
>JAAAQI020130299.1:0-12500 GCA_011800005.2 Stichodactyla mertensii | reverse complement strand
GTAGTATCTAGTATATTTTAATGTATAAAACATTTCCGATTTAACGGCACAAACGCTGATTTTTCACTAATAGTACCAAGTATCCTGTAGCTTTAGAAAATATTTCTATTTGTTTGAGAATGACGAAACTGAATGTTCTACGTGTATTTAGTATGGTCTGCGCATGTCTAATTTTTCTAACACCTCCCACAAATATTTCTATTTGTTTGAGAATGACGAAACTGAATGTTCTACGTGTATTTAGTATGGTCTGCGCATGTCTAATTTTTCTAACACCTCCCACATGGAATAAAGCAATGAAAAATAACTAGTTCTCAGAGAGACTGATCATAGCATGACTTTACGCAAACCATAGCAATATTCAAATTTACCAATGGTACTGTTAGTGCCAGAGCCCGTAAATCTCTAATAAACTCTTAAACTTAAAGTGTATATCAAGGGAAAAATTTTATTTTGAAAATCACTCGTATGATTACTATGAAGTAGGATGGTTTTAGTATTTTTGGATGTGGATTTCTCTATCCAGAGAAATAGACATTTGGAATATCAAAATGCAAATGGGATGACGTAAATTACTGCTGTTTTTTCATTTGCAAATCATGTTTATAACTGAAATCTATGGTTTGGTACACTTTAAGATTATCTTACTTCAGGGCACTTGTCATAAATTATAATTCAAAATGTATCACATTCTGGAATTTACGTGAGCTCATTTGCATAATGATATTTCAAATGTCTATTTCTCTGAATAGAGAAGTCCACATCCAAAAAAACTAAAATCACCCTATTTCACATTACTCATATGAGTGATTTTCAAAATATAATTTTTTCCTTGATATACACTTTAAAACTTTGTCTTAAAAAGTTTCAACAATTGAGAACATGTCCCACTCACACTAACCTTATCATTACTTTACTCTATACTATTCTTTGTTGTCTTCCTGTCTACTCTTCTCTTGTCTTATCAAGCCTTGTTTTCCTTTCTAAAGCCGTCTTCTTACTCGTGATTTCCTCTAAGGATCCACAGAAGGGTTAGTGGCTTATATAAAATCACTAAACTTAAAATTAACCTCGAACATAAACTATTAAATAAGCTAGCAGCCTGTTCTAGGCCATGTGGGACGTGCTTGAGAACCATAAGGAGCATTCCTCTGCTATATAATGGTTGCGCCATTCCTCTTATTAAGCATTTTCAGCCATTACGTAAGGTTTACATCAGAATAGTTTCCCATTCTCAAGAGAGTAAATTTCTCAGTATTGTTTGTGGTCCTCCAGTTCAGGAATAGACGTTTTTCGAGATGCGTGAGCGCTTTTATTCAATATATCGCAGGGGGGGGTCGAAAACGAGGCTAGTTTGGGCAGTACGAGTAAATAACCACACAGCGAGCGTAGAAATGTCGGGTATTTCCAGGACTCTTTAAGAAACATTATGCTAGACATAAAGTATTGTATTTTCAAATCAATTTTGTGTCCCAAAATTGAATGATTCTTTCAAATATTTCGACATTAATGTGACTAAATTAGCCTAGGAGTTAATCGCAAAGCAATAAACCTTCAAATCATTCTCCAAATACTGATTATAGACTTTTGCCTTTAACAATGCTATTCCACGAATTTTCCCGTCGAGACAAAACTTTTTCTTCATTTTATCGTTTTGATTTTGCAGTTTCCATGCCTTTTTGCCCAAAACTGCCTCGTTTTCAAGTCCGCCTGCGATATTTGATGGAAGCTGCGCTTGGGCATCTCAGAAAACGACTATTGCCGCAAGGGTTCTACATATATAGTACAGAGTTTCATTTGACGAAATGTAGTGTCTATTTCCCACTCTTGATGTTGTTGAATGATTGAAATATACTAGTTTTTTGTCTTCCTCAGATTACGAACATCGACTAACATCACTAGTAATAATCCTCGCAAGTTTTCAAGAAAATCTCCTGTCCATATATCTACAGACGATGATAGCGATCTAGACTAATGGTGATAATGTTTATGAATGAGAACTACAGTAACTCTAGCTGAGCAAGGAGAGTTATCAATGGTTTTGAATAATAATGACGATGGTTGCTGATATTCATGTCGATGCTGCTTTTGCTATTGTTGCTGCTCCAATGATGAAAACGATGATGATGATAATGATAATGAATGGGAACTCCACTATCTCTTGCATTATGAACTTAAGCAGCTGTCAGTGGCTTCAAACAATAGGGAACTTAAGCACCAGGCGTTTTCGATGTGACGGCGACGTCGAGTAACGAGAAAAGACTGGGTCAGACCTCGCCGCCGTCGCGCCAAATTTAAGTGTTAAGCAAAAACAACACGTTAGGCACGACGGCGGCCATAGCAGAATGTCTAGTTTTGAAGAATTTCGTGTTCTGTTGTTGCTGTATTATGATGAAAAATTACTCAGTGAATTACTCGGTCACATCGAAAACGCCTGGTGCTTAAGTTCCCTAATATAGAGACGTTGATGACTGACATTACATCGCTTATTGGTTCTGCTTATCTTGCTGCTGTAGTAATGATGATGACGACGATGACGATGATGATTACAATAGATAACAATTTTAAATGAATGAGAAGACTCGAGGAAGTGACCAGGACTTCAAATGATAGTAACGATGGTTAATATTCGTATCGTTACTGCTTCTTCCACTGTTGCTGCTTTCAGTGATGAAGATGATAATGTACAGTGATGTGCAGTAGAGCAGATTTCATATATGACTGTGAAAAGGTCGCGGCACGATCAGTGTCGTAAGCGTGCCTTGCTGCGACCGTAATGTTTTTTAGAATTTTGGCGTGTCTTGCCGTGCCCTGACCGTGTCACGACCGTGTTCGTGCCGCGAGCTTTTCACAGTCATACGAAATCTGCTCTATCTTTTGCAGCAAGGCCAGTAGCCATAGTTCAAACAATAGGGACGATGGTGATGATGTGTGAATTTATGAAACATAGGTGTTTTTTTTTTTACTCATCAATCAGTGTGTTATATTTTTGTCTTTTTATTGCACCCCATTTTCATGATTAACCATTTTCCAGTGACTTTCCATACATCGGTTCGCTGGTCAAACACAAAGCATTCCATGCTGAAGGTGCGAGGTACAAATTTGAATAATCCTTTGAAATGACCTTGCAGCCTCGACTGAATGCTTGTTTGTCCAGTGAACTGATGTAAGGATAGTGGTCAATAGCACAACGTTAACCCACAAATCCAGCCACGAATAAAGAATAAGGATCGAATTTTTTTTTTTTTTTTTAGGATGGGGGGTTTTGGATAAAATGCTGACAGTGGTCAAACGTACAGCTAATTTTTATCCATACACACTAAGGGTTTTGCTCCAGGGGCAAGCTCCATCATTTTGCACAACTAGTACACACGAGCGAGTATTCGAGAGCTTGCTATATGGTGTGGTCATGCTCGCTGATATTTAACCAGTTTAATATCAGGAAGCGTGAGCCGGGGGCAAAATTCTGCTCCCGCCACAACCTTTTTTACATGAACTCTTTGGTACACACGAAGGAGCAAAACGACCCTAAAACTGCCTTTAAAAAGTTCTTATTCAAGAGACCATAAAGGACAGAAGATGGTATCTTGCCTTATTCATCTCAAAATTTATTGGAATTTTCTGCAAGGATTTTCGGTTCTTTAAATTTAGTCATTCAATTTATAGTTCAACTATAAATAAGCTAGTTCTTGATAGGTCACTGCAAACTACGATTTAGATTGATCCCTGCTATCTGTGAAGCTGGAGATGAAATAAAGATGTTTGCGCAAGGGCTATCCCTTGAGTACCGCGGGATACATTTATGATATAGTGACTTTGATAAGTGTGCTCTGATTGGCGGAAGACCGTGCTCTATCAGAGTACGGAGAACTGATTTCGTCGTCATGGCATTTTTCTTTCTATATCCCGAAGGGGTGGATTAAAAACTGTATGGGGTTTGTTTTGATGTACTGGCAAATGGGCACAAGATTCACAAATACCGGATTATCATGGTACTTTTGTTAAAGTGCGTTTCACATAACTTTTGACGCGAGTTCCGAAGTTCATTCGGAAATTCAGAAGTTCAAATCGTACTTCGGAAGTTCACAAAGAACTTCGTCAGCGAACTTCGAACTAACTTCTCGCGCAAGTTCGGTAATTCGTTACTAGATGTCTTTTTTTGCGAATTCTACTTCTTTTTCTCCTTGACGCCATCCTTAGGCAAAGTACTGCCCTCCTTTGGTGGAGCAGCTCAGTCAGTTTAAAACTTGAAGTTGATTTTAACGAACTTGTGCGCGGAAGGGAAGTTCGAAGTTTGCTAACGCAGTTCGTTGTAAATTCCAAAGTACGACTTGAACTTCAGCCGAAATCAGTTTCCGAACGAACTTCGGAACCCACTTGTCAAACGTTATGTGAAACGCACTGTAAGATTTGATTCAGGGGTGGGATTGGAACCAAACTATCTCCCAATTAACCGCAACACGAAATGACTTGAATTCTACTCTAATCTTCCCTGGCTGATAAATAACGCCAAGAAAATAATGAAAATGTCAGTATTGTGAGGTTATTTCCGAAGTTCCAGTTTTGCCAATAGTGTTTGATTTACCAAATTTTTGCACAAGTTCCATTATGTTTGAAAATTGAAATGCGTTTGATTAAATTTCGTTCGATATTTCTTTCGAATTCAATTAAACACGCCACTTTAAATGGCACGATAAATGGCAGTTATCAAATTGCCTAATCTGGTTTCAAAAGTAAATGTTTTTCATGAATTTTTCCTCTCTTCACAAAATCTTTTTTTTGATATCCATATTAAACATGGGTGGCGTAGCGGTAAAACGTCACGTTTGCCTCTCACCACTCTGAGTCCAACGGGTCGGGTCGGTAGTTCGAGCCCTGCGGATGCAACATGTGAGTAGAGTTTGTTAGATGTGTTGTTCTCTCCCTTGTCACGATGAGGGTTTTTCTCCGAGTTCTCCGGTTTTCCTCCCTCCGAAAAAATCAACTTGTGAGCTGAGAGTTGTATGCTTTAAAAGCAGTTAATGTAGGGTGATAGTGCCCCCCAGTTAGGGCGCAAACGCTGGAGCGACTAGGCACTTGCCTAAAGTTCCAAAAGAAAAGATGTTTTTCCCGTTTCTTCCTCTTTTCTGAAAATCTTTTTAATGAATATTGTTTTCGCGCTCTTTTTCAGCCCTTTCTCCTCCCCCTCCCCCCCAGGGATTCCACATACTCCCCAGGGATACAAGGTTTGTTGATGTTTTGCGAAGCGCCCTATTATTCATGCAATGAAGAAGACGCCACGTTGGATTCTCAAACAAACGGACAGAGCTGATCTAGCATGACTAAAGTCAAATGTGCACCGTTCTGCAAGCCCAACTGCAATCAAAAACACCACGATCTCTTACTAGCAGTCCTCAACAGTCCATCGGATAGCAAAGGAGGTAAAAAGATTGAAAGTAATGGCGGTTTGGAAGAGCTTGAAGCGTGCGTTCAAAACTATTTGAAGAAAGGATGGCAAAAGAACATGGTTGTTCCAGACGCCGAGAAGGAATACCAGTTCCCTTTGGTGCACTGGGCTAGTGTTCTTGGCAAGCTGAAAGCACTGGAATGGCTGATCAAAAATGGTGAGAATTTTATCATTTCACCCGATAAAAAACTGGTTCAAGTAAGCTTATTTGTAGATTTAATTTGCATTGACGAGATTGACGAGCTTAATTTTGGTATGCATGTGCAGCTCTCGGTGTCAAAACGTCAAACTCTAAAAGATCTTTTACTAAATATTAAATTTATCGTCGTTATAAACTTTTTCGTAAGATTTTCTGTCAGACTGTTCTCGGACGCAGTTCAGTAAGTTACGTTTACTTTCAGCCGAGAAAAGCAGAGAAGTTGACGTTTTGAAAATCTGTTGTTAATGCATGTAAAGCAAGCAAACAAGAAGCTTCAATGATAGTCCTCTTCAGTCTTTTCAAAAGTGACGAATTTATATGCTGAGAATGATAGAACTTTACTTTGCATGCACGAGGTAATGCTAGTTTGTCAAATAAACCTTATAAATGCATTTTTAGTCTAGGGATAGGATGGAAGTTAAGATTAGGATTTATGCACCTATCAGCAGCTTCCCTGAGGGGTTGACCCCAGCACTGACCAGGGGCATTGTAAAAGGTCAGAAAAATCTTGATGATTTTCCCCAGGGTGAGGGAGTTGTCCTTTTCAAAGTCCCCAAAGCTGGTTAACCCCTCAGAGAAGCCACTGATAGGTGCATTACTTTTAATACATGCATGCAGACATTTCCATTTGTAGTTTTACAATATGAAGATTCTTAATTACAAAATTAACAGCACTTTTGCAGGGTTTTCATTAGAAGCCGGCAACCGGCAAGCTCCGGCATCTATCTGCCTAAAATTGTACGCTAAAATTGTACCTGTTTCACAGGCAGCTACTTTATAAAAGTAACCATATACTCTAAATTTTAATGAAAACCCTGCTTTTGTATTTAGGTTTTGACCCCACAGTTAGGGCACCTGAGAGCCAAGAAACAGCCCTCCACAGATGTTTACTGTGCCTTGAACTTTCTGAAATTAACCTTCCCAGAAAACCCCTTGAACGCAAGATGGAGGCCATGATTGACTTGCTTAAGGACTGTCTTGTGTTAAAGGACAAAGAATTGGACACACCATTACATATTGCGGCAAGACAGCTGCTAGAAGGACGGAGAAAAGCTCACTTTGAAGAATGCTTCAAACTACTGCTTTCAAAGTTGAAGGAAAGTTTTCCTGATAAACTTAAGGAAATTCTAAATGCACAGAATAAGGCAGGAGATACAGTGGTGCATATCCTCGCACACAGTGATGAAGCCTTTTTTTCACTTCGCTCAGTGATCAATGATGGAGCAGTTGCTTCTATTATTAATGCCAAAGGCAAAACACCCCTTGATGTTGCCACTGAATTGGGATCCATTAGGGCAACAACACTTCTTAAAAGAGTTACAAATGAGAGAATGTCCAATTCATCGGATGAAGTAGAATTAAATGGAATTATGAATGATACAGATAAGGTGCAGGCACAAAGTGACACTTCATGTCCAGGTGTGTCAGGTCATCCTGTGTGTTCATGCAAGATCAAAAGGGAACACAGTAATGTAAGTTTCAGTCGATAATAAATACTGGCATTTATTAGGTCTGTCAATTGTTTTATTTGAAGGAGCAAGGATGGCACAGTTGGTTGGTGTGCTGCCTTCTTGCATGAAGAGGTCCAAGTTTGATAATTTCCAGTGATCTTGGATCCTTATTTCAACTTCTTTTCATTCTGTGTAGCTTTAATTAGCTTTGAACCCCTGTAAAACAGCTAGCACTGGTGGAGAAAGGGGTAAAAGGCACACATTTGAATGCTTTATACACGAGCCCCTGTCTCAGGAGAATTGGGTAACCACTCCCCACACTTTTGAAGTAAAATAAATCACCTTTTCAGAGTCAAAATGGCTCAAGCATGCCCCCTAAACTCCATGAATGATTTCATTATTTGAACATTGAGTTGATTATTAACATTGAGTGTTCATTTATAAGCTGTTTGACTCTAAGCAATATGTCCTCTGGAACTGCTAGTTTCTTTTAAAGTTGTTTGAATTATTTGTATTATTTTTGGTGTAGACTATCAATTCTTAATTTATGCAATATGTTTGTGGTAATTGCTGTGACCAACAGGCCTAATATATAATCTTTCAGTTACATTCATTCTCTGCACACAGAAATTTACAGATCTAGAAGTTTCAGCAAGGTCATGAACAATTTAGTGACATTTAAAGAGATAATTGTTTTTTTTTAGTTATCAACATTGTTGGATATTGCCAGTTTGTTATAATACATGTATAAGCTCAACCAGTATGTACATTTCTTCCTATATTCAGAATTCACAGGATAATATCACCCCAAAAAACTTTAACTCAGGTAAGTTATCTGATTAGTGTATATGCAGCAATTGTTTCACAATATTTCTCAAATGTGTGAATGAGGAGAAAACAAAGTAAATCATTACCATGAGGGTGGTTTGGATATGTGATCTTAATTTGGCCAACTTTTGCTTTGATTTTCTCCAAGGATGATTCAAGGTTTGAGAAGTTGATCAAAAAACACTTAATAGAGTGCTTTATCCTCTATCCAACACCTCAAAGGCAGTCAAAAAACTTGGCAGCACCTCATTTTTTCAACCCACTTCTAATGGTGTTTGTAAATTGGATGAATTACTCTTTCCTGTGTTTTATGTACTACCTATTATTATCAGTGTCATGTATAAGCCCAAAGTCTCAGATAAAGTTTAAAATCTTTCATATTCTATACCATGCTACAGGTTCTTATAGTGCATTTTATTCAAGTCTCATTGCACTTAAATTACAGTCATTGTCAATTAAGGATTTAACAGGCTGCATTTTGGATTTACAGCCACACAGGTTCCAATAAGTAAATTATTAGTTTTCTTAGTCACTCCAATACTCCAGTTTCAAGTTCCTAAAATACTTTATTTGTTGATTACACAGGGGTGTGTGCAGACGTTTCATGAGGGTGGGTTCTAGCTTTTTTATTTGATTGGGAAAAGACAGCAATTTATAAATGTACAACTTTACACAAAAAGTGTTATGCCGTGCAAATAGCAATTCAATAGTGATGCACTATATTTTGCCTAATTTCAATGCAGGAATCACAATTTTACCTCTCAATCTGAAGCAGGGATGTTATCAATATCAACATCCATGTCATGTCAAAGAGTTTGTTTGCCAAGAAGGGGGTTCTGGAACCCCTGGAGCCCTCCCCTGTGCACTCATCTGCTACAGGCTCATTTACTCAATTTGGATTACCAATAAAGCTACACATATTTGAATTTTCAGATCAAAACAGTAATCTCCTACTTGATGTGCTGAGAGGAGCAGGACTATGGAGCAGTGTTAAAGAACTGGCCATCAATAAGAGAAAAGAGGAGGAAAAGGTTTTGACCGTTAAACTGGAGGAACTCCAAGGTAAAAACAAAAAAAATGTACTACTGAAAAAAGGATCAAATTCAGTCCAGCATTAACTTACTTACCATTTTGAGAAGCAAGTGGGGTGTAGTTGGTTAGTGTGCTGCCTGCTAAATGAGAGGTTCAGTTCAGGAGCATAGCAAGGATTTTCTTAATGGGGGGCCCGAAATTAATTAAAAAATCTGCCATTTTGTTTGAGCCCCCGAAACACCGAACCAAAAAGAAAAAAAAAGGACATCAAAAAGCCATTTCATTTGACCCCTCGAACCACCAAACCAAACCAAACAAAAACAAGACTCTCTGATAGCATGAATTGGGTTGCCTGCCAGTTTGCTGCTTATAAGCGCAATGGTCGTGCAACGCACACTTCTGGCTCAGGGCATAACATTTTAATCATAAGGGATGAAGTTCACGAAGATAATTTAGGATTATCAGCAAAGTAAAGTTTGACACTCAGTTTGACTACAGAATATTCTTGTAAATGAGTAACATCAGGGGTGCATGGGAGGGGAGGGGTGAGGGAGGGAGATCGCCTCTTGGTACTAAAATTTCAGCTCATATTCGTCTGGGATTCTGGTGGATTTGGCGGTAAAATACTCTAGCACCTCCTACGCTGCTGTGTAGTGTGACTATGGATCATGACTAGCAGATGCGTCATACCCGTTGCCAGTTGAATCTGTTTCAGCTTGCCTGCAAGACGGGGAGTATTGAGCATGAGCTAGCTGTTTGACAGGGATTCTGCTTGGCTCATGATCCCATCAACTACCATGATCATGACAGTGTTTTTGGTTAAAATAAACAAACTTTACATATCGAGATCTACAGTCATTTATTGACTCTTTCAAATCAAATCAAATCAAAGTTTAATTTCAATACCAATAAATTACAAATAATATAATAATGTAATAATAAAATTACCAGATATAAAGGTATTTGTCACTATTTGTAAATATAAAAGCTAATCGAGCTAGGTGGCAAGCATGAGGTTAAATTCATTTGGTTTAGGTAGTCAGATACAGATACAAAGACACAATTACAAAATTAACTTAAATATTTACAAAAAATACAGAAAAAGAAAAAATTGAAGTTAATTTTAACGAATTATTGAACTTTCACCGGAAGTAAATTCGAAGTTCGTTGTGAACTTCCAAGAACTTTAGAATTTCCGATCGCACTTCGGAACCTACTTGTCAAAAGTTATGTGAAACGCACTGTAGACCTTTTTTAACTTTCCCAATTCCTTTCTTTCAGGGCTTGTTTGCAGAAAGAAAAAAAATTAAAGAAAATACACTGATAATGTCATATTTGAGAGTTAAAAATAGTCAGAGCCAGGATGGATATTAGAGATCAATATGAAGAAATTATATTATTCTTAATGGTTTGCTTAAACTTAGAAAAGCTGAGAGACTTTAAGAGTTCATCTATATTATGGTTCATTTTTGTTAGCATGGACAATAACACACAACTGTATAGCTTTCTTAAAGATATCACAATCAGTGAAGGTATTAACAACAAGTTCATTCGATATTTGGTGAATAAAAGCACTTGTAAATTCAGCCAATACTACGACTCAGGAGTATAAATAATATTGTGCATTGAAATACACAGCAATTAAGTAAAATAATACTGATAAAACTAACCCAAAGCAGTAAATGCACCTTTAAGTCAAGCAGTTTAATTTTCTTGTTTCATATACTTATATTTTGATGGGACAAGTTCTCATTGATGGAGTTCAACATGGCATCTATCAAGTGGCCTTTGTTATACTTTAGGATCTAGGATGTGCCTCTTGCTTTCATCCTCCTTGCTGTGGTAGTTAATAGCTTCCATGTTTTCCTTTCCAATCTGGCACTTGGTTTCATTGTAGTAATCATCAGTACAGAGGATATAGTATAAGCAGCAGTTTTTGTTGAGTTCTTAATATATAAAACTAATCTGCTCGATGTTTTACTCACAGATTCTCATAGTTTGCTCACAAATTCTCTTAGTTTTCTTTTGGAGTTCACGGACCAGCCCATTCCAAAATCACTCAAGGACATCTTTTAGTGTTAGTCTACCGCTAAAAGCGTGTGTGTTTGTGAGCAGCTTGAACATAACGATAAAAAAGCTAAAAACAAACATACCACCTATCAGCAAGGAAATGAAGGAATGAGAAACTATAGTCTTTCATGTCTCTCACCATGTCAGTGTCAGCTCGATTCATGATTGGTTGATTAGTAAGGTTGCCATGGTATTGTGCCTAAATATATGGTCGACCTTCAGGTTGCTAGCCAACGCTCTAACCCACTGAGCTCCAGGAACTCGTGAGCAAGCAAGGTCTATGAGCGAGATCTAATGTTTACATATCTGATAGTTATTGAATTAAGATCTTTCAATAAACAATTTCCACTTAGGTTATCGCACAGCGTTCGTCCTAAGTGACCTGGTTAAATATCATCATTGCCAGGTTTCATACCATGAGAGACTGGGACTCACATTCAAGAAATGCATGTAAATGACCATGTTTGTTCTTTTCTTTTCTGTATGACTAACAGTTATCATTAACGCTCGGCTTTATACCTTGTTTTTAAAGCAGCTTTTGTCGACAAAGTTCTCACTTTAAATGTCAACTTTTTCAGCTTGTCCGCATAGGTTGCTACTTCATGTATGGTCCTTATATTGTTCCTTTATTGTGGTTACAGCAAAGAGCGACTTACATGAAGTACTTCCTGTCCTGTTTGAGTCCCAGTCTCTCACAGTATGAAATCCGGCAATAGACCTTGCTCGCTCACATGAGTTCCTGTACCTCAGTGGTGTAGAGCGTCAGTTAGCAACCTGAAGGTCATGGGTTTGAATCCCGCCAGGAGCTTGTAGAAACATAAATGCATCATTAAATCAAGTTGATAATTCATTCAATAGTTAGTACAGTTGTGCGGCAATAAGACAACAGTGTCTAAACTTTTTGGTGACTGTAACACAACATATAGCACATGACAGCTAGGGGTAAATTAGTGAATTCATTTGCATTCATTTTTCCAGCCACAAGTGATGCCATTGAAGATGCCGAAAAAGTCGTGGAGGATACACTGGCAAAGATCGCTTCAAAGGAGAAAGACCTTGAGAGGATCAAGGAAGAATTGGCTGAAAAGAAAACTGAATTAAATCATATAAAAAACGAACATCAAGAGTTGAAGAGAAAGAGGAACTTATTGAATAATGAGTGCAGTCAGCTTGAGAAAAAACTTCATTACTGTGACAGCCTATTGAAGATAAATGAGGATCCACCAGAAAAACCAAATGCCTAGTTACTATAGTGACCAAACATGTTACTATGGCAACAACTGGAATTTTAGTATGTGTTGGAACACAAGAAAAAAAAACTCCTAGTTACTAATGGTGACTAAACATGTTACTATGGCAACAACTGGAATTTTGCTGTGTTGGAACACAAGAAAAAAAAACTCCTAGTTACTAATGGTGACTAAACATGTTACTATGGCAACAACTGGAATTTTGCTGTGTTGGAACACAAGAA
>JAAAQI020130277.1:0-13727 GCA_011800005.2 Stichodactyla mertensii | reverse complement strand
ACACGAGGCTAGTTAGTCCAGGACAATAGCAATTGTAATTGGACGCCATATTGGCATTAGGTGTATAGGTAAAGTGCACACCCTTGCTGGGTATCGATTGTTGGCGCCAGCTGATTTGCTGTGCAAGGAGGGATCTATTAACCTGCTTAGTAATAAGTTGCCATAGTTACGACGGATTACTCGTACGTCTGTCTTATTTTTAGCCAATAGACCTTTCCCGAATTCGCTTGTATGATCACGAAACAATGGTTCCAAGTCGAGACTGAACTGATTCTTTTATTTATCAAAGCCAACTTCGACTTGAAACCATTGTTTCTTGATCACCCAATTGAATTAAGGAAAGGTCTATTCTCGAAGCAGGAAAAAGTCATTTTCTCAAAAAATGCGGTTTATCTAAGTCTCTTGCTTAAAAAATGAATGGTCAAATGGAGTTTGACGTTCTTTCAGTACTTCTCTCCTTCCCATATCCCAGACTTCCAAGAATGGAGGAGAAGAACTGGGGCACAAACTTACTTTTCATCATGGTGTGCTTTGAGTCTTTACCTCGGGAACTGAATAAAAACAAGTTCGAAATTCTCATTTTTCAATTTCAAAATGTTCTCGCATGACCTGTCTTTGCCCCTCAAAAATTGAATCTTGCATTCTCTTGTCCAGGCCTAACCGAGGATTGCAGGTAGCCCAATATCCCAAAATCCTGCGCGCCACAGCTAACCGAATGATCGATTTTCTTTCTTATTCTTTTTCGTCTTCTTGCTCGGCGTCAGAAGGGCTGCTGTACAGGGATTGAAATCCCAATATCGTCTGATCCTCCATGATCTTCCTGATGGACAGCAGGACACTGGTAGTCACAGCAAGACCAAAAGAAAACAAGAACAAGCAGGACAAAATAAACAAGCTTATTCTAAACGAAGACTTCTCGAGATTCTTGGGGTTGACGTTCGGATGCATTGGAACGTAGTCTCCAAATCCTATTGTTGTTAGGCTAATAAACGCAAAGTAGAATCCTTCCAAAAACGTCCAGTCTTCGCTGAAAATGCCAACAATAGCAACGGATGCCATAACAAAGAAGCTAAGGCCAATGGCGGCGAGTAAGCACAGAAAATTAAAGCCTTTGCTCTTTGCTTCGAAGCAAGGATTCGCTAAACCTTCAAGAGACGAACCAATCTTCTCCACGATTTTCCTCCCCAGTGACGTCAGCATTAGCCACGTGATTGGGATACCAAATAAGGCATAAGCCATGCAGAACATTCGACCACCAAATGTCGTGGGGGCAAAATGGCCATACCCTGATGGACAGAAAACCACAAAGCATATGGTTAGAAGTTATATTGACTTATTTTAGCAGTGAACACACACTTGGGGGTGTTGTGGCGTATGGGATTTATCGGAAACCCAGACACCAATGCGCCAAGCTGGCGAGGAAAATGGGAAAATACTAGCGTCCTTTCGAGGACTGCAAAGCTTGTGCGACCGCTAAACCAATTCGTGTCGTAGGGTGAGCGTTTACCGAAAATCTGACACGTTAGTTTTCAAGGGAATAGACCTCTTTAGCTTGGGCGTATGTTTTCCCATTTCAGACCACGTGTCATACTCTTGGGAATAAGATTCTTTGTTTCAGGTACATCCATATTAATGTATCTTCTCAAGCGTTTCCGAGAAACAAAGAAATAAAACCCAAAGGAATGACACGTGATCTGAAATGGGAAAACATTACGCCCAAACTAAAGAGGTCTGTAAAAACTCTTAACCATTTGTGAACCGACTATCACGCTTTGATGCGCTTCAGTTGAGGTTTATAAAGTATCTTTTCTTCGCGCGCCAACACGTCAACAATGTTACTACTAGAATGGCTTTCGCTTGTTACCACAGAATGCCCAGATATTAGAAAATATATATTGACAGGTAATATCAAAATAAAGCATGAAAGTTAAAGTGCGCCCATATGACGCTTCACATTCAAATGTAATTAAACGGTACACCACGATATTTGAACGGTGAAACCAAAGGGAAATAAGAATTAAAGAGAAAACCGATTTATTAAACAAAGCTCAAAGTATATTAACATGTGTTCCCGTATTGCTTCGCTTGGCTATACTGTTGTCATGCTGCAGTGAATAATATTCGTGTCTGTACCGCTGAAAAGACCGATATATTAGAGCAGATTTCGTAAGAGTAGGAAACAACACGGCAAATTCGTTACCATACTGTAGCTGTACCGTACTCTACCGTAAACGTAACTACGCGCTGTGATTGGACGATTCAAAAGAAAACAATGGGAAGCCATTTCAGTGTTACTGCATACCGTACCGTGTGCGTGCTGTAAGTCAGTACCGTAGGTTTCCCACTCATACCAAAACCGATTGAAAAATAGATTTTGCCTTGATGTACCGCGCACTTGCAAGATGATGCTATGTTCCAATCACTGTAATCGTTCATGGAAGTTTAAACTAGTTCACTGGTCAAGAACACAAAGCATTCAGTCGAGGCTGCAAGGTAGTTTTAAAATATTGTTCAAATTTGTACCTCACATCTTCAGTTGAATGCTTTGTGTTTGACCAGCGAACAGATGGATGGAAAGTGTTACATATGGTGGCAGATCTTTTTTCCATCCACGTGTGGTGACTATACCCCACGCTTGAACTGTCAAAAGATTTCTTCCGTGCGGTAAACCGAAATCTGTCCTCACAAAACGAACACTAAAGGCTAATTGACCAGAGTCTCCGGTACCACACAACCGCATTCATCAAACCCTCCAACAGGGATTTGTTAAACAAGCACGAAATGTTAGGGGAGGGGTGGGTAGAGTTCAATAGTCTGCACGCGGTTTTGACAAATCTGGCAGACGACTGGCTAACAAGAAACAAACACAAAGCGATAAAAAATAATAAAATAAAATATCTACATCTACATCTACATCTACATCTACACCTACATCTACACCTATACCTACACCTACACCTACACCTACATCCACCAAATTGAAAAACGTTGTTGGGTTCAAAAGTTTAAATCATGGCCAAGGTAAGATCGGGGAGGATTCTGGGTAAATAGTTAATGATGCCAATAATATGCGTTGAGCACTGTTATAGTTCTCGAATATTGCTTTCTTTGAAAATTCGAAGCAATGTTCGAGATTTGTAATTATAAACGATATCCTATGCATATAAAATGAGTCTTATAGAGTACATACCCATGACCCCTTTCGGTCTTACCTTCGATGATTTAATCTTTTGAACCCGACAACGTTTTTCAATAGTTGGTGTATCTATATATCTATATATTATATATACATATAATAATAATAAACCACTGAAAAAATACTAAGTATGGTAGAGCATGGTCGTTTTAAATAAACACTGAAGTTTCTATAGCGGGCTGTCGTGTCATTAGCTTCTCTCTAATCTCACACAATACTTTTGACACCGAGTTTTGTACCATTGTTAAGAAATCTTCAGAAGGCCAGCCTCCCTTTCCCAATGAATACAGACTTTGCTCAGCAGTATTGCAATTTAAAAAAGCCTAACGACTTCGTTAACCTTAAATCTGTAGTGAGGAAGGGAGTTCTGTGCAGGGGCGGGAATAACAAGGAAATTCATTCTTTGTCTTTTGGGGTTTTAAAACTCCCTCGTAAAAGAAAATATGACTTTTTTTTTACTGGTACGACAACCGACGGCTTGATACATTCACACACACACATACAAGCAAAAAAAAAAGAAAAAAAGAAAACGAGAAAAGGAAAGAAAGAAAGAAAGAAACAAACAAACAAAGATGAAAATAAATAAAGAAAGAAAGAAAGAAACAATGTAAAGAAAGAAAGAAAAAAAGAAAGAAAGAAAGAAAGAGAGAGAGAGAGAGAGAGAGAGAGAGAGAGAGAGAGAGAGAACAAGCCAAACAAACGAAAAAAGTACGCGAAGAAAAAACTTAACTAACATTGACCAATGCCCCTAAAATTTCCCACGGCCTAACTAATAAAACTGCTCGCTTTCGAGTCCTACTAGAGAATATTTTCAGTCACAGCTAACGCTCCCCAATATCTTTTCAAATAGTATTGAATTCATTTTACATCGATTGTCAATGTAAAAGAAACATGCCCTATACATCATGTAGTCCTTGATTATCAACGCGTTTGGACATTTAAAGAAAGACACGAGAAGTCTAACTGACGTTGAAGCGCGACAAAATGCCACCCGATCGGACAAGAGAGATCTGCTTTCCTTGCATTGATCAATTGATTCGGACACATTTACCATCATCACATGCCAAATGACTAGCCTTTTCTAAAATCACTCCCCGAAGACTTCTACTGTTCAATCATGCCTTACGAGAACCAACATATACACAGATATGGATACAAGTTTTTTTTCTACGGGTCAATTTTATTTTTATTTTTTAAGCGCAAATCGAAATTTCATATCAAAATCTTTTGAGTAATTTATGATCTTTTTATGATTTTTTTTTTTTTTTTTTTAAATTTAAAAATACTGATGACGATTATGAATAAACACTTTTAGTGGTTTATTCAATAGAATAATTAATAGCACTTTCTTGGTCTGCTTTTGTCTAATCATTTCAACACACCAAAAATGATCAGACTGACCCTCAAGCCTCACCCTTCTGACAATCATTTTTCAGGCCAATAGGTTTTTAAAACTTAGCATTTCTGAACAATTCTGCGTGCTCTTTTGTCGTTGTTATCTCATAACAAATATCTGTTGCTTTCAAGGTGGAAACGTGACTAGGGCAAGACCATCGCCAACTGCTACCCTCAAGAAGATACCAATTTCAAGACCTGTGGGTAAAATCCCTTTAGAGTGTCTGTGATACCATTGATTCTCTAGAAATGATCGATAATGGAAGATCCTTTGTGGTGATAGAGAGTCAAAAATGAATTACGAAAATCCACAGCACATTGAGTGCGTAGTGTTTTGACCGTTGAACAAAATGATTTTGACACTATACTGCCGGGAGCTTATTCTTTTCTTCCTTTCTTTTCTTCTTCTTCTTTTCTTTTTTTTTTCTTTCTTTCTTTCTTTCTTTTTCTTTTCTTTTCTTTTTTTTTTTTGATTAACGGCTCCGTATTGAAATAATTTATATCATGGATATAATATAAAATATCGTTTAATTCGGCCCTACAGTTGATTAAACACATTTTCCCTCTGATACTATACATCTAGAATTTTTTTTCAAGATCATTCTTATTTAATATTAGCTGTTTTCCACTGCCATTGAACTTTTTAAAATCTACGTGGATTTCATGCGATTTAAGTGATGGGAGAAAAGCATGGAAATTATATTCTTGATTAATGATTATCATTATTCATTTATCCGGACACAAGGAAGTGACAATTAATAGATACAATAACTGGCGGACAATATTATAATTCCACTCACCGATCGTTGTAATGACTGTTCCTGAGAAAAACAGCGATCCGGTGTAACTCCATTTTTCGACCCAACTGTCCGTGAATCCAAAGCTTGCTGCTCTTTCAATGACTCGGATAAATTCCTGCATCTCTCTGACGCTGATGTTAAACTTAGTTTTTATCCGCTCAACGTCTTTTTGTGCCTCTCTTCGTTCTTTCAATTCGTTTTCTGATTCAAGGGCCCGGAAGACGACCATCCCCATCGCTAAATAACAGATGAAGAAGAAGCTTCGAACGATAAGTCTTTGAGTCTCGCTTTTGATACGTGTGGGTGCCATGGCTTGGATTCGGTAGAGGAAAACTTAAGCGCTCTGTTGTGGTGCCGGCTACCAATGCCTTTGTCTAAATGAACCACAACCTCACATTACCAACAGTACGTACTTTCTTCATCTTATTATGTACCTTAAGAGTAGCTATCAATCACGCTGGTCTCATAGCAACCGTTAATTACCAGTAAGAGCGCGAAGATGCTTTGATAATGTTTTCCTATCATCCAATGATACAAACGCTTGTGGGTGAGAAATGATCCTTCCTCGCTTCTCATGACACACGGTAGTAAGACATACTCTATACTAGAGTACTTCATAATCCCTGGGAGATCAGTGATAATGCCTCGAGTCTTGGTAACGTCTTTGAAAACCTCTTCTAAGCCATCTCGCTGAGGACAGTTAATACTCATTGTCATTAAAATGCCATCCGATATTAATGAGCGCGCTTGGTGTATCACAACTAGAGACCAGTCTTTAGAATCAGTAATGGAAGCAGCTACATTCAAACCTGAATTAATCATTCATAGCTGAAGGGCGCAAAAGGCGGATAAAGTGAAACAAAAGAGGAAATCACACAGTAGTGAAAAAAAAGTGGCGTGTGTTTTTTTTTAGATAGAATAGAATAGAAAATAGAAAATGGATAAAATCAACTACTGAACGACACAAAATTTAGTAGGAAGAGTTTAAGCTAGAGCGAGTTTCTCCGCATCGTGCGCGTGAGGACAACAAAAGAAGGAAAGTAACTAAAAAAACCCTTTTTCTAAATCGTATACCGGTGCTTTAGTCAACCCCCTCTTCCTGTACTCTTTGATGGACTACAGTGAACTTGACTCAAAATAGGCCGTGAAAATAAGATATGATAATTAGTCTTTTGTACGTCGCTTGACTAGGGCTCGTATTGGCGGCATTGTTCTCTGGCTAGGAAATGCGCTATTGAATAAGACATGGTCAGTGCTGTATATCTATATGTGCTGCTGTCACGAGCTTTTCCCGGTCAGGATTACATTCAAAAGATACGTATATACTATGGAATAAAGATATCAGGATTAAGTCATCTATTCATTACGATAGTCGAACCCGCTCAAAGAATAATTTCAAATTACTGTTTGATATCTTAAAAAGTAAAAGACAAGCCATTCGTTTCATACAAATATCATGTAGAATTGTAGAAATAGATAATATACACAAAGTTCATGGAAAAGAACTGAAAATGTTTCTTGTATTCGTCTTCATTCATCAGCAAAAACAACAACAACAACAACAACAACGGATTTGGCAATGGTATTTCCTGTGGCTGTTAATCCAATGAAACGTCCAACTGGTGTTTGTAATGGTGATTTTTGCGGGGAGGGTGGGAGAAAAACCCTTGAAGCACGGGAGAGAACCAACACAAACAACTCTACTCACATGTGATAGCGAGTCCGAGTATCGAACACAAGATCACAGCGAGGCGAGTGCTCTGACCACTATGCCCCCCGTGCTTCTTGCATTCATCAAAAACGTATAAAATAAACTAAAAATTAGCAAAATCTCATAAAAAGCTCAAAAGTTCTGAGATGTCTTGGAGCAGAAATAGTACAGAAACGAAAAAACTCTGGTTCATCAATTTTCAAGTATGAAGTACAAAGACAATTATTCATTTAGACCAAAACACGACAGTGATGACCACGATGAGAAAATACTCTGAGTATTTTATATGTACAATTTCCAAAGTTTATTAATTTAAAATCTTGATCAAGAGAACTGTAGCAAAATTTAAGTCCTACTTGATTAAAAAAAATTAAAAAGGAAAAAAAAAAAAAAAGAAAAAAAAAGAAAGAAAATAAAGGGAGAATGGTAGAAAAGAGTCTCTTTTCATTTTTTCCAAGTTTTATTTTTTGATTCTGTTTGTTCTGGAGAACTAAATGAATCCCATTCGCCATGTTTACATATTGTGAGAAAACCCGACATATTTACAAACGAAAAGAACAATTTGAGTATCTTTTTGAACGAGTTTACTTTTGTTAGGTAACCAGTTATTGTTTTGGTAAAATCTCTCAACAACTTAGTCCTTGACAAGACTTCACCCATCTTGAATAAATTTGTAAAACTGTTCAGCATGAATTCGAAAATCTGAATGAATAAATTTACCCCCAAACTGGAGAAAATTATCTAGCTGTCATTTAAAAAGACAGCTTTATAATGACCGCGTATTCACCAGTTTGTAAACTTACCGTATGATAATAATCTTAATTCTGCACAATAATATCCTTACACGATCTTTAATTTACTCCTGAACTAATTAAATTGATAGTTGTTTTCTGTAACATCGCTTTTAGCGATATGAAATGACGACGACCTACTTAGTCCTCGGACGAGCTCAGACAAATTTTAAAATGCTTAACTTAAAAACGTCGGTGAATTGAGTTTCCATGGATACACATCCAGTTTTCTTTGAGACGCTGTCAGGAAATTATTCATCTTTTCTTTCTCAAAGCGCGGGAAATAACGTTATTCTTAGCACAGATTCCTATGGAAAAATGTTCAAGCGAAAACGTGCTCTCGCAGACAGACTGGAATTCCATATACAGTGGGCAAATGATGAGATAAATGGGATTGCGATTCCTATGCAGAGGAAGTTTTGTCTGTTCCTTTTGTTTTAATAATCTCAAAGTGAGAAAAATAATCACTTCTGAACAAAATTAAAAAGGAAGAAAAGGAGAGTTGTGTATTGCACGGGCAGGAGAGAAACACTATCAAGACATCGCTAACTTTTGCGGTTCAAGTACTTAAGGCAGAGTAGCGTGTTTGAAGTCCGTTAATAGCACTTATGCTGTCCTAAATGCTTGTATAAAACACTTAGATTTATGAAATCTGTTTTATTGTGTTTTAAGAGACCATTAGCCAGATAAAAAAAGGTACAAGGAAAACATTGAAGGAAGTAGGAAAAAAAACCTTAATGGATTAAAAATAAGTGCGGGTTAGAACGATGGGATCTAACGTCGGTTGAAATATGATTTACCGCCAGCGTAGGAAGCGTAGAGGTTTTGAATGACTGGAAAGCGTTATGGGATGCACTGACACGGCTTTGGTACCAGCATATTTTAACACTAAAATGGCTTTCCGGCTTCCGCACGTTGTCCCAATCGTTACTGTTCGCTGTGTTAGCATGTTATACAGTAGGAAGACTAGTTATGCGCGAGAACCAACGCAGCACTTGCGAGGTTTCAGTACGGCACAATCAGTTTCAGCAGCGCATTCAGTCGTGTTCTTCTCTCAGTGAGACACTACTTGCCGTTACGTTAGTGTTTGTTGCATTAAAAAACCCTTTTTATACTACTACAACACTCACATTGAAGGTTGCAGTACGACACAACTCCACACTGACATGGTTTTCAACATACCTCTTAAAACAAAAACGTCCATTTTAACTAGTACGTTCCACATACAATCCTAAAAAAATCCAAGTTTTAAAAATGAAATGATTTTGATCCGAATTATTTGTTATAAGATTAAGACATCTCAGTCTTAATATTGTGACCCAAATCTAGACCATTAGACATTCCTCGACATCATCGAGGCGGTTAAAAGTCTTTCAGACGTAGTTTATATTTTAAAAGATGTTTAATATCTAAATTTGAGCTTCTTACAGGAGAGCATGCACGTTTTCACGAAAGATGTCACAATATATCTGACAAGATCAAGTTTATCGTATGGTCAAGGAGGATTTGCCTCTGGGCTTCTCCGAAATTCCTCCCCTGCAAAAGCCTACAACAATACTGATAAAAATTCAAAACCGTTTGTGTCCAAGAAAGAAAACATTCCTGACTTGCAATCTCATAAACTTATTAAGGGAAAATTAAGCCCTGCAGGGGTTTCGTATCAAAACCACAGATTTTCTAGCGTATGCTGTACTGTATCAGTATATGTGCGGTGTGTGTGTGTGTGATTAAAAAGACTTTTCAATATTAGAAATTAAAAAAAGCGAAACTAAAGGAAAAACAAAAATCTTATCCTCGAAAATACTTTTCTACTGATCTCCAGTTTGGACTTCACTGGCGATTTTTTCTTTTCTTTTTTCTTTTTTTTTTTCATTTTTCTTTTTGCGCGTTAAATTGAATTACACTAAAAGCATACACAGACATGATTATATACATTAAATCATCAAATACTGGGGGTAAAAACTTGCATTATACATGACAAAGCTCAAAATAAAACACCGCGGCGTCTTGCCTTTTAAGAGATAACTTACGTAAAATGAAATCATTTCTTATCTAATATTTTTTGGCTTTGGTACAAGAGTCAACAAATACTATCGACACTACTTTCAATCCTTATTCTTGAGTCGTGATGTGAAATGGATAATGTATATATCCCGGGTATATATATATATATATATATCTCAGGATCTAGCTCGTAAAATGCAGTTCAATTATTGTGCCTGTGAGGTGCATGATCGCTATATTTTGCTAAGTTTAAATCAGAAATGAAGTAACAAGGCATTTTTACACTTGATAGGTCAACAGACTGAGGAACCTCACTGCTTGTAGATTTTCCCAAGGTAGCTGTTTGTTACAGGGTACACCACACACAGCGACACAGACACACGGACACAGAGGTAGTAGTGACTCAGCTTCTAAGTGCCTCTAGTCTTGATTGCATCTCATCCAAGTCTTCTTCCTCTGCTTCAGGTGCTGACACACCTTCTGCAGCCTGTATTGACAATTGGAATCATATTTAGCACAGCTGTTAGGGAATCCTGGATTGGAAGTAGGGAAGGAGTTAAATAGTAGGGGGGCAGTGGTGTTGGAATGAAGGGAATACACTTGGGTGGATGGCAAAAGGAGTGATTTGGAGGAAGTAGTGGAACGACTACTAATGGGATAATTTTTTAATTCAACAGATATTGATAAGCCTTGTGTGGAAGTCTGTACTGATAATGAGAGGTGATGAGAGTTTTAATGGCGATGGAATAAGAATGGAAATAAGATTCTTTCTTCCCAAGTATTACTGATATCATTAAAAACAGAAATACAATCCTTAAGGGAATAACAGGTCAGACACTAAACAGAAAACAAATTAGAAGGGTCTGTTCTTATCTGAAGAAAAATCCATCCTTCCATAAGTATGGATTCTGCTGAATAAACAGCCTGAAACCTTGGCCACTGGTGAATTTAAGGAGCCACATAGTACTGATCAGAACAAGTTCCACGATTGGTTTAAAAACCAATAGATTGGTATTCCAAACAATAGAACTAAACCTAACCTAACAAAAGTGGTACTGTACTAAGGGAGCAATAAAAAAGCAGCTTCCCATTGGTACTGTTCATTTTAAGGAAGATGGGGGCAGGGGCTGTGTTCTCACCGGTAGGGGATTTGTGACATGTCCTGCTTCTCCAAGAGCACCTATGATCAAAAAAAAGAGAACATAGTCAGTAAATAGAAACATATATGATAAATTAGGCTAAAAAAATAGATGCAATTTTTCATCCTGAAAACTGTATGGGAGCAGATAGAATGTGGTATGTGATTGGATGTATAACCTCCCACACCATGAGTGGTTCAATAGATGTCCTCAGTTTTATACTGTGACCATGCCAAACCAAGTAGTGAGATGTTTCACAACTGCTGTTTAAATGAATGTTTCACTTCTCTAGTCTCTATAAAATTTGTTGTTCAAAAATTTATTTTGAAAAAATATTATTCATAAAAATGTAAATCATCTTGAATTGCCGTACTTAAACATACATAGTAAGAGGTGTAGAGATGATAAGCTACATTAAGGCTAGTCTGACAGGAAATAATCTAGTAATGTCTTATAAAATGTAAGCCTTACAAAGAGCTGAAATGTTTTGTGCAGCACAAAGCAGAGGAGTAGATGGTAAAAGAAAGAATGAAGAAGAAAAAGGGACAGACTAAATTGAAAAACTGTGGATATATATTTTGTATCCAAAAATTATCTGAGCATGCCCCACCCCTTTAATATGTTAACGTACGTGACTCATTTTCATCATCATCACCACCACCACCACCACCATCATCACCACCACAATGAAGTACTTATTAAAAAATGGTTGGATTATCCAAAACAGACCTGCTGTCACTTCAAATAATATTTTCTCAACTTCTTCATCTGCAGCTTCCTCCATATCATCATCTTCCAAGCTTTCAAAGGTATCTTCTAGCATTTCTTCTATTATACCAGCCTACACATGTATTCAATTAAAGAAAACATAATGGTTAATAAATAAAAAATAAACAACTAGTGAACAAGCAGTAGGTTTGGATAGGATTTGGTTGAGCTCATTTTTGGGTTGGTATGGACCAAGATGTAGACAAGATAGATTTACACAAATGCAAAAAAAACCCAGTCAAACCAATATCACTCTATTCAGACAAGTAATACAGTACCAATGGGAAGCTGCTTTTTTATTGCTCCCTTAGTACAGTACCACTTTTGTTAGGTTAGGTTTAGTTCTATTGTTTGATAATACCAATCTATTGGTTTTTAACTTAATCATGAAACTCATTCATTAGAAGCCGGTAACCGGCAAACTCGGGCATCTACTATCGACATCTGAGCTGCCTACTTTTGCAATGCCACTCTAAAATTGTACCTGTTAGTGCAGTTTGACAGGTGGCTAGTAACCATCTACTCTAAATTTTAATGAAAACCCTGCTCATTCCGATCGATACTTTGTGGCTAAATTCAGACCAAACAAACATGGTCAAAACATTATTTATTATAGGGGTAATACAGCAGAAAAATTATAAATAGCTTAAAATTACTTTTCTTAAACATGTTATGGAGCAGTTTGGAATGCCAGTCTGGAATGCCAGCTCAGACTGCAGGATTCCAACCACTCTCTGACGACTGCTCCACAACATCTAGTGACTAGACCTTAAACCAACCTTTGTCATCTCTTTGGAGAGTTCCATCATTGCAGCCTGTATTTGTGGAACTTTAATCAACTTTTGCATCATACTCATGACTTCAGTGCTTTTTTCCAGAGAACCAGCTAGTCTTAATGTTGCTTAAAGAAAATTATAACACCCAAGATGAATATTTTTTTCATTTGGACAATTCATAATATATTTGACATGGATTTTGATTTACATGTAGCATGGGTTAAATTGGTTGGCACATAAAATGATTGGATACCTTTAAAGTTTTCAGTATGGTTAATCAGCATCAGGGAATAGAAATTGTTGCATGTGCTTTTACAATTTTACAATTTACAATGTGACAGTGTGACTAAATCCATAAATAATTTGGATTCAAATATTACCCAGTTGGTTCTTCATGCTCATCTCCACAGAACTCAGCTGTGCCTTTGATGCATACATTTTATTGATTGCTTTTCTTGAATGTATAATTTCTTTTGCAAGGATTCTGCATACATCTTTATCTCCCTTCTTAGCAGCATCTTTGATACTTCTTTTTACTTTGGCTTCCTCAGTCTGTATAGCTGACAAAGAAAAAATTGGTATTAGCAAAAAATTCTCTCAATAAATATACTTTTTCCAGCATCTCAGTTCTATATTGATTTTGTTTTTTTGTTCTTAAAAGAACAATGCCCATTTCTCATTGAATAGCTACATACTGGTACCTCTTATTTATCAAGCATGAGTACTGGCTGAGTTTAAGTTATGGAGCTGAGTTTTTTCACTGTCTTATGGCCCAAGATCATAAAGTACTGGGCCATAAAAAAATGGGATAAAAAGAGGTTCCATAACTTACGTTTATTACATGATATTGTATAAGGCAAGACGAACACAAAAATAAGGTTGGGGGTCTACACTATAAGTTATTAACTGCAAATTGGCCAATGAGAGTAAGAAATTACCTTGCCATACAAGGGACTGGTCATTAATTAGAGGGCGAGAGGGGTAGTGCAAATAGGGGGGGCAGCATTTTTAGGCTCCACAAAAGAGGGGGCTAAGAGAGACAATGGGAATTTTAGTGGGGCGGGGGGGGGGGGGGTCACCAAAATTCATGCAATTAAAACTCAACATTTTCCCCCCTGTATAATGACCCGTCCCTAATAATGCACTT
>JAAAQI020130266.1:0-13727 GCA_011800005.2 Stichodactyla mertensii | reverse complement strand
ACGATAATCATTCTTATGGGAAGCCATTTCAGTGTTACTGCATACCGTACCGTGTACGTGCTGTAAGTCAGTACCCTTATGTTTCCCATTTGATATAGAAACTGCTGTATTGAGTCTAATGGCCACTATAGTAAAAACGTTTAACTACTGGGCCAATTTTCCGTTTTATATGTATAAAATTTTGAAATCGAGCTTTTTCGGTTGTACAAATCAACCTCAAAATCAAGAGCTTGAAATTTCGATTTAAATTTCCCGCAAAGTTTGTTTGTTGTTATGGGATCCCTGTGTAGCACGTGACTACATTTAGCGCGTGTGGCGGGCAAAACACCAAATGGAATTTTTGCTTGTTTGAAGCGTTTTTTTTGCCAAAATGAAGCTCTATTTTTCTCTTCTGAGAACTTTAATGCCATTTTAATACATTCATGAGGCTTTATCGTGAAGGAAAGATGGAAAAAACGTCGTTTAATGAGCTAAAAGGATGTTTTGGTTGGACGTTGAAACCGTGTCAAAACTGACGGACTTCAGGAATGCAAAATTTCTCTAAAATTCTAAGGTAAAAAGCTCACGTTTAAACCAGCCTTGAATGTACATCTTCTTTTCTTCGCCGTTTTCGTATTCAAGCGTTGTTACTTGGAGCTAATTAATGTTATTTTGTTGTTAATTTGTCCAGCTGAGCATTGGTGGTGTGTTGGGCTTCCTGTGTTGTGACCTCAAATTTTTTTGGGAAAAATTTTTTTATGGAAGCAATGGAAGAATTGAAGACTAAAGTTTTAATGTTTATTGAAGAAAATCAGAGTTTTGAGGGGATACTGTCTGAGGTGAGTAACACTAAGATGGTGATAGAACCCTTGTACGTGTCGTCAGAGCAGCTCAATCTGGGGGACAAAACAAGACGTTTGCTCTCTTGAGAGCTAGAATCCATTGTTTTGTCCCCCAGATTGAACTGCATTCTGACGTGTTGTAAGGGGTCTATTGGCTGTTGAACAATCAACTGCAACCCATTTAAGCCCAGTTCAGATGCCAAACTTTTGCCGTTTCGAATCTAATGTAAATAAGTCAAATATTTTGCTTTTACTCATTATCCATCTCATTTATATTGAATTCTGCAAGGGAAAAGTCTGACATCTGAACTGGGTCTTAGTCCTAGGTCAAACGTCGAACTTCACATGAGCCGAACCTAATGACATCAAAGAAGACTGCCTTGTTATCCATTGTTTTCAATGAGTTCGGTTCATGTGAAGTTCAACGTTTGACCTGGGTCTTAGTGATCATTTTTAGAGCAGATTTTGCATGGTGCCATTAGTGTGCCTTGCCGTGACTGTAATTTTTTCTCTTATGGTCACCACCTGAAAGTAATGAAACTGAGCCCCTCTTAGACCATCCATACCCCTTGAAATTCCATTGCCTCTTCAAAGTCATTTGTTTTATTTAGACATATGACAAGGAAGTACAGAAAGACACAGAAAATTTTTCCATTACATTAAATCTGGAATCTGGTGATGGTAATGATAGTAAGTAATATTTTAAAAACTTTTTGTACGTGACTGTGCATGATGGCTGTACATGATAGGAGATGGCTGTACACGATAGGAGATGGCTGTACACGATAGGAGATGGCTGTACACGATAGGAGATGGCTGTACACGATAGGAGATGGCTGTACACGATAGGAGATGGCTGTACACGATAGGAGATGGCTGTACACGATAGGAGATGGCTGTACACGATAGGAGATGGCTGTACATGATAGTAATAACTGTACACGATAGGAGATTCATTTAATATTCTTCTTCTTATTCCATTTTTCAGTTTCTGATTGTGTGAACATACTCAAGACCCAAGCCAAAAGAGCTTCCTGCTCACTAGACCTCTTAGCTGCAGAATCCATCGCTAAAAGACTGGTTCAAGAACTCTTGTCTAGTTGCCATGGAAAACATCAGCAGATCCTTAACCAGAAACAAGATGTATGTTATATAGTATCACTTGTAATAAACATTTAGCTCACTTGTGGCATCTGCTAAACCAGCAACCAGCAAGCTTAGTAGCTTATTACCACTAGAGGCAATATTAATCTCACTAATGCAATATTTAACACTTATTTACTGGGACCAAGGGAAATAGTATGTTTTGTGGTCCCGAGACCGCTGATGTTTCCCGAAGCGGAGCTGAGGGAAACATCAGCTGTCGAGGGACCACAAAACATACTGTTTCCCTCGGTCCCAGTAAATAAGTGCTTTATTATCATACCAAGTGTCAAAGAGAACAAAAAAATTAAGAAAGAATGAATTTTTCAAACGCGTGCGCTAATGTGCTGGATTCTGGTTTCTGGTTTTGATATTTTTTCAGTCACGTGACTTCCAGTTTTGTTATTCCCGGTCCACAACATATTATTGCCCTCCCAGACTTGTCGCCAGGGAGACAGTTGAATTTCTTCACATTCACGGGATACACTCTCAACCAATAGAAATTGAGGAAAATTGAACTTTGGCACTTGGTATATAATAACATTACTTAGTTGTATTTTCCACTAAATGAGGAACAAAAGAAGTGGAAAATGTTTTCTTTCACACTGCTGGAGCCTGGGTCCTAGGGGTCTCTCAGTGGTATGTGAGAAGAACAATTAAAAAGAATTGAAAGATAAATGAATTCAAATGTATGTGTAATTTTGTATCTTTTGCAGACAATTCTTTCTACTGTCATCAGAATTATCAAGAGCCTCCTGTCAGAGAAGTCTTTCAACAGAGTCCATTTTGCTAAGTGCATATCATCAGAGAGTAGTCAAGAGGTATAGATTTTGTTTGATTCTAAAGCTTTTGAAGCCATGACCTCAGTGGCAAGAAAGGACATGTAACATCACAGACTATCAATACTTCCATTTTCAATTATTTGTTTTGTTTTTTAAATTGGTAGAAACAAAATCTTCCTATGGAAGTGTTATGGAGGCTTCACACATGCCGTATTTTGTCATTCAATACGTATCTTGCATGGTAAGAAAATCTGAACTTCAAATATTGAATGAAAACCCCTTACAATCCTTGCTGTCTGTGACAGGCTATTCAGTCACTAGCTGATAATCAAAGCTGAAGCCACCTCAGCTTTTAGAATGAGACCTAATGGAAACAAAAGGAATAAGGTGTGGTAGTTCAGACTATAAACTTGGAAAGTGTACACCATGTAGCAGGGCTGTAAAACGTGTGCGTATGCACCAATGATCATTCATGATGACTAGAATATACGATCTAAAACCAAAATGGGTCCAGGTTTTCAGCGTCCAGTATGTTTGTACAAGCACTAAAAAAAAGTTCTACAAAAGATATTAAGCCTTAGTCATTGGGCAATAAACTGGTATAGAAATTTTCCTTAACTTTTCAGAAACGAGCTTAACGTTTGCATTTTTTCCCTAATTTCAAGATTTTTTTTTATGATAACCTACACAGGAAGCCCAATTTTGACAAGTGGAAAATGCAAATTATAAGACAATTTTTATTGAATTTTAATTTCTTGAAGCAAAGATAGGCTGCTCCTCTGCTCCCTAACACAAGAAAACAGAAAAATCACAAAAGAAAATCTTAGAAAACGTTTATTATGATTTTATTTTCATTGAAACTTTTATCTAGATTGGGCTTCCGGTGTTTTTATGCGTGAGCTCATCATTTACAACCAAACTGTGGATTCGTTTTTCAGCCCTGCCACACCATGTAAGATATAGAGGATATTTATTTTCATGGTGGCACAAAGATATAGAGTTTATTGGTTGTTTTTGATATTACCTGAATGATATCAATGGCTGATACCATCTATATATTTTGTGCACTCTAGTAAGTAGATATCAAGAGAAGTATATGATCAAAATACATTACTAAATTTTTTTTTAATTCCAGCTGTTCGTATCATCCAGCATCGTGTAAGGCAATAACTGGTGGTTTGATTGATGTCTGTAATGCTACATCACTTTCACAACAAGATAAATACAAGCAGGAAAATATGTTGTCAGGTAGAAATAAAATGGCACAAATTTGATGTTGTAAGTTGTGGCTGTTTGTTGCAAAATAGTAGAAGTGCTTCTTGCAACATTGAGTTTTATTGTGTGACAAGTTGTGTACAGGAATGGTAATATGATCACTCTTCAATGTGTAATGTAACATTGTTGCACGACAAGTTGCACAATTTTGTTGCTCATATTACTACATCTTTAACTTGTTGATTTATATTTGTTCACAGTGTTTCTTGGTGTTATTGTACCCCTGGCATACAAGGAAAAAGAAAAAGAAAAAGAACAAAAGAGAACAAACCTGGAGAAGGTATTGTAAAGATTATGTAAAACCTTGACATAGATTGATAATTATTTATTCATTTATCCATCCACCCACCCACCTATCCATTTATTCATTTAACCATTTGTTTGTTTGTCATTTGTTTGTTCATTTGTTCATTCATTCATATATTTTATTCATATATTTCAGAAACCTGAACTAAACATTCAATTAGAGAACTTTAACAACTTCTTTAGTCTTTAAATAGGTTCCGTCTATTGTCAGGTTCTTTTGCTTTTATATGTTTTCCGATGTCATCACATCTTACGTCACTTGTCAATCATCTTATATTATTAGTCTAATATAGCATTTATCCATTTATCCTAAGAATTCTCATGATATGGACAGAGTAATATTTTAATTCCAGTTTTCTCTAGAAACATAGTCCATTCCCTCTGTTTTGTTTATAATAATTCCAAAACCTAGCCTGCCTATTTATTTTTAATGTTTCTCTCTTTTCATCAGGCTGCAGAGGACATTCTTCAAAGAGTGATAGATGGTAATGCATATTTTATCTATTTTGTTAACCCAAACCTATTTTGGTTTTAAGGATTAAAGTTTCCTGTAACTTATCTTGTAGGTTGCAGTTATACATCTACTGCTGACTGCACAGAAGATTCACACAGGTGAGGCAGTATTCACAGAGATGAAGAGGCCTCAAGTAGAGTATGATGTACCTACAGACAAAGAATCCATTCCAAACAGAAAAAGGTTGAAAAATAGCATTTCTACTGCCTTCAACATGGATCATCTTAACATTAAAAACATATATTTACAACCATCATTCCCTGTGAGGTGCCCTTCTGTGAGGTTGACTGTACACCCACACTACCACCCCAGTATTCAATGTTTATAACACACAACATTCAACTCACATGTTGATTTTATGGAAGGAGAACCTGGAGAAGAACTCTGTCATTACAAGGGAGAAAACAACACATCTAACAAACTCTATTCACATGTGGTAACCAGCACCCAACCCATAGGACTCACAGAGAGTATAATAATCAAAAAACAGATTAACAAACCACTTCAGTCTCAGAATGACTTGCATCTTATTGTTAATATGTTGCTTGGTAAAGCAACCCTTTTTGACAAAAGCTTTACAGTACGGTAAGTCTTTAACGTCATTTTCAATCCACAGTCTAGAAGTGTTTGAAGTAATCAGAAGTATTCCTGACATACCTCAACCAACCATGACATGGTTCTTCTCTTCTCAGTTACATCAAATGTTATTCAAGTCCATTACTGGTAAGCGCATTCTTCCGTCCTTCTGCCTCTGACTTCAAATTTACTATGTGCTGGTTAGGTGGAGGTTGGAAAAGGGTAGGGTAAGGTGGGATTTGGGGAAGTGAGGTGAGATATGGTTGGATGGAGCGAGGTGAGGTGGAAAGGAGTGAGGTGAGGCAAGGTGGGATTGTTTGAGGTGAGGTGAGGTGAGGTGAGGTGAGGTTGGATGGAGCTACATGAGGTGAGATAACATGAGGTGAGTTGAGGTGGGTAGGGCAAGGTGATGTGAGGTGTAGCGAGGTGGGATTGGGTCAGGTCAGGTGGGGTAAGGTGATGTGTGAAGGGGTCAGGTTCAGATAGGAAGGTGAGGTGAGATCAGAATGGGTGGGGTAAGGTGGGATAAGGTAAGGTAAGGTAGGGGAGAGGAGGTTAGGGGAGTTGAAGGTAAGGTGGGATGAGGTAAGCTAAAGTGGGGTGAGGTGAGGTGGGATTGGGTCAGATCATGTCAGGTGGGATAATGAGAGATGGGATGGGGGGGAACAAGGTGAGGTAGTATTGGGTACATGTAATTTGAGGTGAGGTAGGGTGAGTTAATGTAATGTGGAATGAGGGAGACTAAAGTGAGGTGAGTTGTGATATAAAGGAGGATAAACTAACATAGTTGGTAATATGTGCATTTGATGTGGTATATTACGTAAAGTACACGTAAGATGGGCATGGTAAGGTTGATGTGATGTGGGATGAAGAATATGCATTGTAAATTTAGGTTGAAGCGAGATGACATAGCATGACCTGCTGTATACTCAACAGTGCACACAAATGTTACAGGTTTGTTTGGGATGTGATCTGACAACCCTAGGTACAGTCTGTCATGACAGATCATTTCAGTTATTCAATACCACTAGGTTCTGAAGCCTCATATGCTGTGATGAACCAAAGCAAGTGGAGTTTTTCAGCTCTCTCACATCAAACAAGAACAAGATTTCAACAGGTAAAAAAATATTCTACTTCCTGCATTGAAAGTATTTAAATATCATTCAGTTTTTAATATGATCCTCTAAGAATATGAGCTTGCTAATTAAAAGAATTAGATTTGTAACTTTTATATAATTTGCTTTTTGCTCCCTTTTTGGTCAGCCAAGACATTGTAGTATGCAACACTTTTCCTTACTAGGGTTTTCATCCTTCTAATTTCATACGTTTGGCATAATTCACCAAAGGAACAGCAAATGTTTGACACTAAATTGAAAGTTCACATCTAGCAAGGAATCTTTTTCAAATACAGCTATATCTTGTAAAACTGTTATGACTGATAAACTGTTTTGCATGTTGTTCTTTCTATTAACACAGTTCCTCTACATGTCTAACCCTGAAAATATAATGCAAGTATTGAGTCAGGCATTCTCCAAGAAGGAGGTCAGTAGGAACATATAACTTACAGTTTAGTGGGAACTGCCAAGTAGTAACAAAATGGTCAACAGTCAAAAACACCTCTTAGCAGTCTTACACCTACCTTCCATGATATAATCTTCTGAACCTGATGACATTTTTTGTATTTGGTGTATTTAATTTATTTGGCACACTTCAAGGGTTTTTCTCTTGGGTCACTGGGTATTCCTTCTTCCTTAAAAGTCAACACTTGCCCTGGCATCTCAGGCCAGACTCTGGCCAGACATTGTCCAGTGATTGGCTGTTATTTTTATCCTGGCTGTTTGGTTGTTATTAAGCCAGATGTTTTATTGTTTAGGTTGACTGGGCTACTGTTCTGTCCTTTCTTGCTGTTTTCCTTGTGTGTGAGGATAGTGCTTGTAAATTGATTAAAGGTAAGACAATCAAACAACATCTGGAAAAACTATTTAATTATGCATCCAATCATCTGTCCATTCCTCAAGGGTTGTCCAATACTCTGACAAATTTATGCATAGCATTGTATTGTATTATATCTCCCTTACAATAGTTTGACACTACATTCTAGAAAAAACAGTACAACACAATGAATTATGTAATACAATTGCTATGCATAAATTTGTCAGAGTATTGGACAAGTATGCATTCCTCTAGTGCATGCAACCATCCATTCAACACATGGATATATCTTTTCTTTGGTTCAACCAACACATGCATCCATCTATCCATCTATCCAACACATGCATCCATTCATCCATCTATCATCTATCCAACACATGCATCCATTCATCCATCTATCCATCTATCCAACACAAGCATTTATCCATCCTTCTACCCAACACAAGCATCCATTCATCAACTAATCCATTTATCCGACATATATCTCCACCATCCAATCACCATAATCATTTATTCTACTAATGCATGCATTTACTCATCTAAGAGAGGCACCCATTCATACAGTCAACCAATACATGCAGCTGATACATCAAACCCTTCCAACATAAGACAAAGCTATGCTATTCAACCAACACATGCAAACCATGCATCAATCCATCCAAGACATGTGTCCATTTGTTCATCCATCCATTCAACTCAAGACAGTAGACAATAGTACACTTAAAATGGTGTCTAACTTAATCCTTTGAATTCTAGATTATGCAGATGGGCTTTTGGATGAAGCCTTAATCAATTTTGATGTCCATTCACTAAGCACTGTGTTACTGGTTATCAGACAGTCAGCATTAGAAGGACCTCATGTCTTTCCTTCTTACGTATCCTGGTTTAAGGTGAGCTAATTGGATTGTGAAATTCATTAAAGTTTGCATTAACCTCAAAATATAGTGTATTTGGTGTTTAACAATTGAGTAGGAAGCAAGGGTTGTACAGCAATACCATACTTGCTGATGCTTTCCATTTAGCACCACACCGACTGTAAGTTCTACAGGTCAGGTTGTTGATCAAAAACTCTGTTATCACTGTTGCCTTCATCTTTTTTTACTTATTAGTCCAAATTTGGTGACCAAGCTACTTCACCCCTGACCAATAAGAAAGTTGTGCAGTTTTTCTTCCAACTTCTGAATGAGTGGGTACCCTATGAGCCAGCACAGTACCTCAAAGTAAGGAAGACTTCACTGTGATCTCTTTACCTCTTGAAAGACTTAATGCAAGGGACACAGGGTGCAGAATAGACAGGGTCCAGGGTAGATGGGATCCATGGTAGACATGGTGCAGAATAGACAGGGTCAAGGGTAGATGGGTTCCAGGGTGGGCAGGGTGCAGGGCAGACAGGTTACCAGGAAGACAGGGTCCAGGGTAGATAAGATGTAGTATAGACATGGTGTAGGGTAGACTTATTTCAATCCACTTTCTTCAAGGTTCAAATCATCAAATCTCCAGAAGTGCCCTCCAAACTGCGTGCATACGTACATGATTATATTGCACTGGCAAAGACAAGGCTAATGGATTTAAAGGTGGTTGATAATCAGTGAATAGAATTAATACTTAAGATAAACTTCTGACCTTCTTTGCTGTCCTTTGAGGCATCTGCTAACGTGGTCATCCAAGCCAGTTTAATGTCTAACCATTTGAATCTTACTATCAAATTTTAGGAACCAATAGAACTGGCAGGGATGTATGATCACCAGATTTCTTTTTCAACTGCAGAAGGAAAGTCTGAACAGGCTAAGGTTTGAAAGTGCCTAGTATAATTTTAGTACCGGTAGTTCATTTTCATTTCAAACTAGTTACCTTAGCAGTGTGACTACTTCAACTGGGTCCACCTAGTGTTTTTGTCCAAATCACAAAGAAAAGACTGATGTTATCAATAAAAGTAGCCAATCAGATTTTACTGTGATTGGCTGATAAACTTTAGGTGGGGCTGGTTCAACTAGTCACACTGTAAACTGTGGCATGGTCTTATGAATTACATTTTTACCATAATTGCGTTGTAGAAAATAATTTAACATTTCCAAAAAAATTTTGAAAAATTTACAAACTTCAACTTCTAAAAAAAAAAGGGAAAAAAATCAAATCTAAGCTGTCCATGATTGTTTTCTTTTTGTATTGTATTTGTGTGTGTCCTTAGTGTCAATCTTATCAAAATCTTTGTTGATCATATCCTGGGCAAGAAGACAGTCCTTGGTTTATCCTTCTGCTTGACAAAGCTCAAGATGTTATTGTTGTTTCATGATTTTTAACAGCAACAAGAACAGGCAGCCAAGGATGTAGAAAAAGTGCTTGAGTCATACCAGAAGACAGGCAAAGTACCAGGATCAGTTATGGAAGCAAGGTAACGAACAAAGTACATATATCCAGTTCACCTTTCACCCCTGTGGCTCTAAAATATTAGCTTCTTGGTTCAATCCCTGTGTACAATATACATGAATCAAATTTGTTTATATGTAGTTCTCATTCTGAGAGCAATACAAATGAAATGTCTGTTACTTTTTATGAAGAAATGGAAAACCGCACACATGCTGTGTGCAGATATAAAGCATGTGGGTATGGGCAGAACATCTAGAAGTGTTGAAGCATGAGGTGTAGTGGAGTGCTTCAACACTTCTCTCATGTTCTGCCCATACCCAAGTGCTTTATAACTGCACACAGCACAGCAAACAAGTTTATTTCTTTTATAAAATACAAAGGTGCAAACGCATGTGTTGTGAGCTCTTATAAAGTGCATGCCTAAGCCAATCAGAAAGGGAGATTCTTAGTAGTTATTTTTTATAATATTTTTTTTCAGCATCTTTAGAAAGCCTTACTTCATTGGTCGATTCCTACCTGCTCTTCTAACTCCACGGAAGGTATAAGCAACGTGATTGCTTTTGAACATGGCAATATTGTCATCATATGTACCGGTAGTAACTTTTTTTTCCCTGTTTACAGTTGCCAGATACTCTCGACACAACGGCAAAGCTGATAAGAACACTAAGCAAGTAGGTTAATGCAGTTGTGAATTAAGCTTGTGTTGCAGAAATTACAATATCTGTGCATGGAAGATTAGAGGTTCATCTATGTGCTGTTCCTATTGATGGTAGAGCCATGAACTAAGTAAGATGGAGGGTTCAAATCCCATCTTAGCCACTAAATCTTTTCAGTGGGTCCCAGACAGACGTTCCAATATTGGATTTAACAATCTTTCCTACTTCAACTACTTTTAGTAATTCCTAGATTTTTTAGACAAGGGGAGAAGAGAGGATTACTGTAGGTTAGGGTGCTATGTGTGGTCTGGCATGAATGACATAGTTGTAGTCAGACTTCAGACTTGGTTGATTGATTTTCATTTCTTATAGGGCTGGAAAAATACCAACAAACATGCTAGATGCTTACCAGAAAGCTTGTGAAAAGATGGAATTTGATCTTGATGGTAATGTACACTGTCTCGTTTCTATTAAAACTATTTGTTAATTGGATTAGATATAAATGAAATCACACAATTATTTGGGTGCACCAAGTTTGTAGTGGTGTAGTGTAGTGTATGGGTGCATCAAGTGTATTGTATGGCTGCATCAAGTGCAATATATGGATACCATCATTTGTAGTGGGCAGTGTATCAAGTGCTGTGCAGTATCTATTTTTCGTACCTTACTTTGTTTATCTTCACACAGAGAGTTCATCAGAAGATGACAGCTCATTAACAGACATGGATAAACTAAACAAGATTCTCAGAAACTTTACCTTTGATCTACTCCATACTCTACAGCATGGTGACAAGACTAACACTAAGAAGAGTAAGTTAGCCAGAGAACATTGAGGATAAATAAAATGTTAGTTAATTCACGTTTAATCAACTTTTTGAAGTGTTTTTGCATACCAAATTATCAGCCAGTCATATACTAGCAAAGTATACATCATCATTCTTGTTTTTCTCTGCACATTTTCTCAAGTGTTGGCATTTGTTCAGAATTTTTGTTGGTAAAAATTCACAGGCATACCATCTAGACTATCTCTGTTAATGGGACACATCAAGGCCATGATCAAGATTGACGATACCATTCCCCACACTTCACATGTTGTTATTGATGTATGCTCACCCGGTTTAGATTGTAAAGCAATTCAGGTAACACTGATGTTTATATCATAGCCATATCTGTACCCTGATTGGATAATGAACATGCATAAGTATGTATTGTCCATCAACAAACTACATGCTGACATGACTAATTAAGAGGTTTGCATGGTAATTTATTAAGAATTTCATTGGGATATAAAAGACCTTCATTATACATACTGGGTATATTGACAATTTATTCCTCCTCTTGCTAGGTTTGTACAAGAAATAGTCAAAACAGACTGGCATGTGTCCATTGAGTTATGGATCCACACTCTAGGTTGTTAGATAGAAGGAGCTAGACTCCTTTGTGAACTTCCTCGTGTATCCATAACTCGATGGAAGAACGCTTTGTTCTTGTTTGCCATTTCTTTAATTATGTGTGGCACATGTAAAACATTGTTGGGAACTGGTCATATATGGATTGAAATGAAAAGATAGAAATTCATGTTCTTTCTTTTCCCATTCATAGTTTAAGCAAAAATGTTTCTAACCACAATTACTTGCATACTTTTCTGCAGATTGGCGATGCATTATTGAATGCATTTTGCCGAACTTGTATGGCAGTGAGGGGTTTGAACTGTGCAGCTAAGTCAAGGTGAGACCTGCTGTTTAATATTTGTTGATGTTTTGATTGATTGGTTCTGGTAGATTGTCTTTGATTTCAAGTTGCTGTAGAAACATCTTACTAACACATGTGGGATCCCATAAAGGTTTTGACGTAAGATGCTTAATCTTCCTGCAGGTTTAAGTGGGCAGCAGACTTTGTCACCATGGTAACATCCATACCAGCTATTCATTCAGCATTGTACTACAGATTATGGGATCTCTTGTGTTCTAAGGTAATGTCATCTCAGCATGGTGGATGTTTCTGGTGGATGAGTGTTTGGGCAAGCTTATTTTAGCCTTTTGACATCCATAGGTCTAGAATACCTCAGATGCAGTCTTCTACCTGATCCCATGATCTATGATCTTCAGTCAATAGACCAAATCCTCTTGGGCATAATGTTTTCCCATTTCAGACCACCTGTCAATCCCTTGAGAATATGATTCTTTCCTTTTCTTTTTTTTTCTTTTTTTGAGTGCCCATTTATCTTAATATATTTTCTCAAGCACTAATGAGAAACAAAGAAACAAAACCCAAGGGAATGACACGGTCTGAAATGAGAAAACAAATACACCCTGGATTTGGTCCATTATCTTTATTTGTCTTTATCTCTTTTTTGCAGGGTGCAGACCTTTGTCTCACCGTGCCACACATTCAAGGACTAGCAGCCTTTCTGTGTCATCTCAGTTGTCTGGAATCACAGATGACACAGATAACACTAGTACAAAGAGGGGAGCCCATCCAGAATAATCACAATAGACACAATGTAAGAAATGACAGCATTTTCGCTTTTTCAATTACCTTGTTGTGCATTCCAACTACCTTGTATCTAAAAGTCAGTGGCTGCAAACTAAGAATCTACAGATTCTACAGATGAAATGTTGGAAACTCTTGTTTTTTAATTTTGCCATATTTGCTTTTTTTCCTCTTGTTTTAGATTCTTCAACAACCATATTTTGATATAAAATTATAATTAATTTTTAATTTGTTTTTCAGAGTTGTTCATTTGTAGAATCAATATTTATTTCAATTCCCTTCACTTCTTTCAAATGGATGGAGTTTACGATAAGGTGAATAATTTAGCAAAATCTTTCTATTACATTCATTCATTCTCTTGAACCTCTTTCTAACTGAAATTCTATCAACTCAAGATCTTTTAAGAAGTATAGATTAGAAGTATTCGACTCCCATCTCTTTGACGCTAGCCTTAATTCCCATATGTATGTGATCTTAGGGGGCTTTCGTTTATGGCATAAGGGGAGTTGCCAAAATTATGGAACATGACACCAAACAACCCCACCCCCTGTGGAGAGTAAAAATTTCATAACGATTAATACTTCATATTATTTAGTAATTTTTTTTAATCATTATTGGTGTTTAGGTTGAGTTGTGCTTACCTTCAATATGCAGTAGAAGCTTTCACTAGTGTTACATCCCCCATGGATGAAGACAAACGTATGGCATACTGCTATAAGATATGATCACTGATCTTTGTCTCCCCGATTAGTAAGGCACTTGTGCCGAGCTAGAAGATTAGAGACCTATTCAGAAATTTTCTGATCTTATAAGTCTTATAGTATATATTCTATTATTCAAGTAGCCAATTGTTCATCACCTA
>JAAAQI020130255.1:0-13728 GCA_011800005.2 Stichodactyla mertensii | reverse complement strand
ACGGTCAGTGCCGTAAGCGTGCCTTGCCGCGACCGTGATGTTTTCTAGAACTCCAAAGTTCCTTGCCGCGCCTTGACTGTGTCCGTGCCGTGTTCGTGCCGTGACTTTTTCACAGTCATACGAAATCTGCTCTATAGACGGCAGTGATAAACTCACGGTCTAAGCATTGGCCAGACCACAATCTCCTTGATAACATTTTTGGCAAACTCCAGTCCAGCAATATCATCCCACGTGATAGGGGGTCCATGGTCCATTATCTGGAATTAACAATATGAAATTTATTTGAATAAAATTTGATATTCAATAAAAATGTGCAGTAATTTGTATATACATGCATATGGTTTGCTGACATCGTACCTCATTCATGATCAGCTCTACCATTTTTGGTTCTATATTCTTCAATCTTTCATCCACCTCAGGTTCAGTTCCATCATCCATGTCTCCACTGTTTTTATCCGCACTTCTTTTCTTAGTTGTACTAGTACTAACAATCATGTGACATATCAAAACATTTGAATAATATTCTCAAACTTTCACCGTGCAATGACTTTAAGCCAGAGGCAAGGGGGAACCCAAAATTTAAAAAAATTTTAAATATGGAAACTCTGCTGCTTCAAATTGGCTTTTTGATGTTTCCAGTTGAAAGCATTAAAGAGCAACCATGGAAATTTCCTCTTGATTAACAGCATGGATTGGATAAACCAAAGTCCAAAGAGGTTTAGAAACACTATACCCTGGGTTACAGAGGCTGTCTTGCTCCATACTTGTCTGTTTCATATTGGGCTTGGGCCTTATGCTCTCTGGCACCTGTGGTACAGTGCATTGGTACAGAGCAAGAGGACCTCTGGCACCCAGGGTAGAAACACTAGAGTCAAAATAACATTGAAAATCACTGAAACTAATGGCATGCTGAAACTCTAATATAGTTTCTCCTTTCTTATACTACAGCTACACAATTTAGAGTGTGATTTCAGATTTTTTTAATCTTCTTGCATGTACTCACCTCTCCTTTTCTTCATCATCATTACCTCTCTGTAGTGGAGGTACAAACTTGCTACTTGGGCCACGCCTATAAAAAAATCATGCAGACAATGAGAACATACCTAAGTGTAAAGGATTCTTGATTCAAAACGGCAGATTTCAATATGATTGGGTATACCAAGATGTAAACAATAAAAGTTTACTTAGAGTAACCTCATATTGTGCAAAATGTGTTTTTAATTGGATTAATAAATTTCTTAGTTAAGTAATAACTGATAATTCAATGTTGAATGACATGAGTTTGTCAGCTAGTTAACACAACATCCGGTCAATGTGATTCAGTCATAATCTTAATCTTTGTGGTAGCACTGTGATTTGTTTAAGTCATTCTCGTTTCTCAGCTACTGCAATCCTCATGGTTTCAAATTCCTTGAAACTTCAACGCTTGTCACACAAACCTAAACTGCATATGGATCTCGACTACAACTACACAGTGCGGCACATCATCCAGCTCAAACAAGAACATCAAACTTTGCAATCGCAGACAATCTAAGGGAGCAAGCCAACCCATTCAACAACACCAACATCCTCCATTCCAAAGCCACTTGCAGTTGCTAACAAAATTCATTTTGGAACAACTGTGTTAACAACATTTATTTTTGCAAAATTAAACAACTTGTGTGAAAAGGTTTTTGTGTGAAAAAATGGGATACCAATAAAAAGAAGGGAATATATGTAATAACTGATGTGCATTATTTTCCAATGTTTACTTTATATCTGGATATTCTTTGTAAAAATGTTTTACCTTGTGCCAAGGACTCTTCTTGACAAACCTCCATAACTGCTACTACTATTTGTGGTCTGTCTGTCATTGCCAGCTCCTCTATTTGTTGGCCGTCCACCTCCCCTTTGGTTCTTTGTCTTACAATCAATTATCTGCTCAATTATTGATCATAAGGGGAAAAAGAATAATCAGATGATATTTACTCTTTTAAAAGTTGTAAAAGTCAGAATAATAGAATTGCAAATGAAAGTCAAGTAAATTGCTTACATATTGTTGTTTGGCCGTAATAAATTTTGATGGTTTATGCTGTTCCTGGAAGTCATCTCCATCATCTCTTCTCATAAATCTGTTTTGACCTTGTTCTCTATTAGTCTGTATATCACTATACATATTATCCTGAATAAAGCAGTTAGTAACAGCTCATGGTTAGGTATTTTTTTGTATGACTACAATAAATGTCATTATTATATACCAAGTATCAAAGTTCAACTTTCCTCAATTTCTATTGGTTGAGAGTGAGTGTGAGTAAATTCAACTGTCTCCCTGGCAACAAGTCTGGGAGGACAATAACATGTTGTGGACTGAGAATAACAAAACCGGAAGTCACACGACTGAAAAATATCAAAACCGGAAACCAGAATCCACCACATTAGAGCACGCGTTTGCAAAATTCATTCTTTCTCTATTTTTTTGTTCTCTTTGACACTTGGTATGATAATAAAGAACTTATTTACTGGGACCTCAGGAAAGCAGTATGTTTTGTGGTCCCTCAACCGCTGATGTTTCTCTCAGATCCACTTTGGGAAAACATCAGTGGTCTCTGGACCACAAAACATACTGTTTCCCTCGGTCCCAGTAAATAAGTGTTAATTGTGTGCTACCCTTACATATTAGCTAAATACAGCATGCAAGACCAAAGCTCAAATGCTTTGAAAATGCCTCATCACAATCACTGCCCATACTGTGAGCTTTTCAAAGCTATACAAAATCTGCTCTACTATTGGTACAGAAGGCTGAATATAAATACATTTTATGAACTATCTCACTATTGATTGGCTAACAACATACAGCCAATCCTTGAAAGTGTGTGAACTCAACATCATAAATGTATTATCTGCTGAAAAATTTATTGATCATGTCGAGTTCAAAATCCAAGTGTTAGACACATGCATAAAAAAATAGATTTGTAAACATAAAAGATAAGAATCTCCTAAACATTTTAAAATGTATAATAAAACAATTACTGAGTTCAGTTTTTGTATGATATTGTAAACTATCAAGACCTCAAGTCTGTGTTATCCATCTTAATCTACAGCTTCTCAGATAACGCAGACCTCGGTCTTGATAATTTACAATATCATGCTCAACCTCATCTAATAACTGCTTAATATTTATTTAGCATACCTTAGTAGGGAATGCTCTGCTGTTGGAAGGGTTGGGACCTTGTGTCCGATCAAAGAGTGTAGCTTTAGGAATACCAGCTACGCTACCAGATGAAGGTTGTCTCAATGTAGCACTGTCTTGAGGCTGAACATTATCAAATTTACTTCTCTCTAAAGTTTAATAAAAAAAATTTACGAAACATGGATTGATAAGGATTGTCCTCTGATATCTTGTCCTAACCTATAATACATGTTATTATAACTCGCAAATAATCCTCCAATCACATCTCCGTATTTTAGTCATGTGGTGATTCATTATTTTGCAATGTTGGGCAGCAACCTATTGGACTGCAACCTTATGGCACTATGGTGGTCTTTTTATTGAAAAGATTATTTGTTTGATATAATAAAACACCTATAGGATTCATCCTCACCTATTATGGCAGATATTGAAGTCTCAACTTAAACATCCTGTCATAATGGGCTCAGATGAATCCAATAAGTGTATGTAACTAAACTACACAATAAATTCATTACTCTACTCAATATGAAATCACTTCTATATGCTCCTTTCTGACAACCCATAAAGCATTTCCATCAAATGTGAAGGGCACTAATTGTGTGATTGGGCACAATAGTTTTCAAGTGTAGTGAAGAATAACAAGCTATTGTAATTATGCAAAGTGCTCCTCAGTGTCCATAATAAAGCAATGAATAGCAGCTGTTTAATACAGTTTATGACATTTGCTCATTATGTACCATTAGAATAAACAAAATGCCATTTTCTCTTATTAGAGGATGTGTTGTTTTCTTCATTATGACAAGCTGTTTTCATAACATCATGATGGCTGCTGTTGTCTGTGCTTGGACCAGGCTTTTCACTTATTTTGCCTGTAAAGGTTTCCTTCCGAGAATTATTGGATGAAGATACAGTTACTGCAGTGGTATCATGTTGCATTGCAGAATCTTCTGAAAAGTGAGAACTATAGACTTGTGTGCTTTTCGAAAAATCTAATTCCTGGAATATTGAAACAATCATAATATATGATTAACATTAAATTTCTAATTGCAGATGAGACCAAGCCCACACTCCCACTACAGATGAATTGGTATTCTTAGGGCAACAGTCAGGATCTGAGGTTATATAATTACAGTTATTAGTTTTAACTTGTATTCTGTACAAAACAATAAATTTTTCAAACATGAAACTTCTGTAGCATTGATGACCTGCCCCACGGGTAAAGTACCAACAGCTTTACTTGCCTGAGTTTTCTGGGTGACTTCTTTCCATATTTTACTGTTTTTTACACTGTCTAGTGAGAGGGTGGACTTCCAGTTTTGACTATCTGAAAAGATTATTTAAAAGCAACACAATTCAGCTACAAGGGTTACAAAAATAAAAGACAGATGTTTTTTTAATGTATAATCAAAACCTAGGCACACTAAGGGCTTTGCTTCAGGAGCAGGTTCCAGGGTCGTTTTGCTCCTTCATGTGTACTAAAGATTTCATGTAAAAATGGTTGTGACATCCTTCCTGATATTAAATTGGTTATTAAATATCAGTAAGCATGATCACCATACAGCAAGCTCCCACAGCATACTCTCTCGTGTGTACTAGTTGTGCAAAATGATCCAGGAGCTTGTCCCTTGAAAAAAACCTGAGTGTGTATGGAACCTTAATACTAGCCTGTGTGCAGATGCTTTCTCCCTCTCATTTGCACTTAGGCTATCCTTCTACCTCTAGCCCTGACCCCCTCCCCACCCCACCCTACCCCACCCCAGACAGCACCAGCACTCCTTCAAATGTGGCAGGCTTGTCTTTGTTGTGTATTCTTACCATTTCTGCGTCCTGAAACTAACGCCAGTACAGGCTCTGCAAAGTTATTCAAGCCTGTACTCGTGTCTTGGCCATCTATTACGGCACAGTACTTGTCTGCATACTGACGAGTCAGTCTAGAATAACCATGCCTCGAGATAGTACCACTATAAAAAAAACAGAGAAAAGCAAACATAAAAATCAAATACATACATCTATAACCTTAAAGCTTTCCTTATTGATTATTTATTGGTATGGTGCTATGCTTACCTTGAATGTAAATGGCTAATTTGATTTAGTAGACCACGAAGGCTGTCAGCTTTCTGTGAAGGTGAGCTGTCACTAGACTCAACCTCAAAGTGAAGCTTTTGCCACAAACTTAAAAGTTTTGAATCTCTCTTGCTTAGATTCATTAGCTCCTTACATCATTTGAGTCTTTCAAAACCATTTTTGTTAGCTCATGAATTATCTAGGTGATGAAAATGAAAGGAATATAAGCAATTTACGACGACAATACGTGTTTATCCGTCCGCCATTTTGAAGCTTTACAATTTGGCGGGAAAATTTTTACTCGACTGGGTGGTAGAACAAAGTATCAGCAATGGGGGAGGGGAGAGTCTAATGTTCTTTCCAGACCGGTCTTTGAACAAAAAAGCAAAATGAGAAAAAATAAATAAATCGTGAGAAATTGTGGCAATTTTCAGCTTTTGGAAATAATTATTACTCATAACAACAAGAAGGGGACGGCAGATGGGGTGTGTCTAAACTGATGCATTCTTTTTTTTCTGGTTTGATGACCACCAAATGTACTACTATGTAAAATTTTTAGGACACTTATTTCTGTTTTGCAAGGTTTTCTGGCCCCCTCCTCTGGCCAGTCTTTCACCTCCAGATAAAGAACAGAAAGTCCCTCACTTGTAGTAGAATCCATTACTGCGAAAACTCTTGTATTACGACCTGCAACTTCAAACTTTCAATTGGATTTTGGGTTTTTCTGCGTCAGCTCCCTACTCTTTATATGATTGGTGGACCAAAAAAACCCAAAATCCAACTGAAAGTTTGAAGTTTGTGGGTCACAATACAAGGGTTTTCGCAGTAATATCTCATATTTTTGGAAGGCAGAGCTAGTGAAATTCTTTTTCATGTCAAATGCTTTTCTTACTGCAACAGCACCTCTTGAAAACTAGGGTTCATATAGGATCCCCTGTGAGGATTTCCAAAACTTTTCCAAAACTTTCCAAAGCCCTTTGACTCAAATTTTCAAAACCACACAAAGCACAAAAATAAAGTGGAATTCATGGATCTGAAACATTCAATATACATTTACCAATGCAAAACAATCTGCTACAAAAAATCCTTAACTTTTCCATAGCCTAGCAGACCAAAAAAATCAATTTTCCAAAACTTTTAAGGTCCTGGAAAAATCCATTATCAATTTCCAAAACTTTCCAAGACTTTCTAAAACCCATACGAACCCTGGAAAACAAAATGGTCTATTAAAAAGAAAGAGTCACTCACCTAGTTTTGTTAATAAGAGTTTTAATAAGTACATTTTTGAGGCTTATTAGATTAAAATTTCACAAGGTGTTAATATTGTACAGTACAAAATAACAAAAATAGCAGACTAGGCATCACAATGCCACACAATACACCTGTACAAACTCTTTAAAATGTCAAGTTTTCTTTTTTCCTCCCTTGGAAGTTCCTGCTTTTAATTAAGAGAATGTAATGCACTGCACTAAATTAACACAACCACCATTAATCACAGCTTTTCTGCATTTCTATAAAGGCTGTTTACTTTTCTATATTTAAGTGTTCATCATAGATCTGAAATAAATACCAAGAATAGGATCATTAGGGTAGGAAAAAAACTGGAAAAAAGGAATAAATGAGTGTGAGAGGCAGATTCAGGTTTTTTCCCTGAGGGGGGGGGAGGGGATGTGCACTATTTATGATCTGGACTTGAGAACCAAAAATAAATAGTATTGAATCCATAATTGACTGTAAATGACTCATCTCAGGGGGGTGGTGTGGGGTGAACACCCCTTGCACCCCTCCCCTGGATCCAGCCTGAGTGTAGTACATTTTTAACAAACCTTTTTCATGGTTGATCCCATCTGTGCAGGTGACATTGTCACTTCGACGCCAGCATCTTTCAAAGTTTGAATCTGAAATGCACACACAAAACAAATCAAGAAATGTTTAGTTAAAATTTTATGGCGTTCAAGTCCTGCATGCACAAGCAGTCCTTAATGAAGTCTTACTTTGTGTTCAGCTCCTCCTCTTCCTCCAGCAATAATAGCTCCTGCATGACCTAAAGCAAAATAACAAGACTCATAAGACATCCATTGCACAATAGGTATATGAGTCCAAAATTACTACGATACATATATCCCTTTCATGAATATGAAACAACCTTATAGAGCAAGTCCACAGCTCCAAAGTTTCAAATTTCTCCAAGGTACAGCAGTTTTTGTAGAAAGTGCTAAGGACTAATTTCAATCTTTCTACAAAACACTGTAAAAAATATTTATCCCTATGAAAAAAAGAACAAAAAATGTTCTTCATTAAATCTAAAATTTCAAAATTAAATTACCACTTGCTGGTATTGAATTGACCAAAATCTAAAGTAACGTTGGGTGTTTACCGAGCTTGAGTGAAATTTAGGCAAAGTTAAAATTAAGTCAATTGGCTCAGTGATATTATCCCATTGTCTTAAGGTATGCAAGGGTCCCTCTTGTTACAGCAGTATATACTGGTAGAGTTTGCAGCATGGTACATTTGGTGTCTTTTAGCTGTTGGTAAGTGTTTTCTACTGTTTATCAGTGTGACAGAAATTGGGTGGTGGGCTGTGGCTCAGTTGCCATGGTTACCTTCATTTGTGGGTGTGGTCTGGTGTGAGTGGCAATCAACTCTGTACCTAACCCCAAACGATGAGTTTTGTATTAAGAACTTACCCATTCTTCTTCCAGGAGGTGCAGTAACACCAGCAATAAATGAAACAACAGGCTTAGCATTGTCACCCTGGTTGTGTTCTAGTAGATATTCAGCAGCTCTTTCTTCTGCTCCACCACCAATTTCTCCAATAAGAATAATACCTGATGAAAAATGACAAAACATTCATAAACATCAGCATCAGCATTATCGTCGTCATCATCATCATAATAAGCAATATTTCTATTTTAATTTTTAAAATGAAAATAGGCTGGTTTATTTCTTGTTTTCTATTCCAAAGTCATAGATTAACAAAATCATTTGGTAACTACATTTTGTTTGCCTGTTTCTCTTAATGCTCTCTTTTTCAGTGGTGTGTTTTAAAATAATCCAGTTACATGTGTCACATGGATTTCATACAAAAGTCTCAATGTTTCAATGAATAGAAAATATTTCTCATAAATAAAAGATGTACCTTTTGTTTCAGGATCATTTAAGAATACTTCCAGACAATCTACAAAATTTGTTCCATTGAATGGATCTCCTCCAATTCCTGTTAACAAAATCATTGCACAGGTCATACATAAAAAGATATAAATGGCTCAAACTACACATACATTGCAAGGTGCAGGCCTTAATCAGTAACTAAAAAGAAAAGATAGCAATTAACATTATGAGCTGAGTAGATCTAAATCTCTTAAATGACTAGTCATTCTAGCACTTTCTCACTAATTGGGGGGTACTATCACTCACTAACACCACCTACATTTAACTATTTTAAGCCAACAAGTCTCAGCTCTCGTTGATTTTTACAAAGGGAGGAAATTCATAGAAAAAAACTTCATTGCAAAAGAGAGAACACCTCATCTAACAAATTCTACAAACATGTGGCATCTGCAGGGCTCAAACCAGTGACCTGACCTACTGCACTCAGATTGGTATTAGGCAAATGTTTTACTGCTATGTCACCCATACCACCCTCAATCTAGCCGAGTAGTGTGTGTGTGTGTATGTTAGTCATAGTGCTAAAGCTTAAAAAAAAAATCAGAACAGTTTCTTCACACTTTTTGAACACACTTCTTTTTTTCCTATAACTGTTGGAATCATCAGACTACAAGATGAACAAGATGTAACAAGGTGCTGATGAGATTCAGTTGTCTGTTTACTAACCTACACAAAGTGTCTGGCCAAGTCCAGCCAAGGTTGTTTGGTGTACTGCTTCATATGTCAAGGTACCTGACCTGGATACAATGCCTAAAGACACATGAACACAAACAGTTTAGATAAGAGTTGAACATTACTAAACCAATTTTAGTTTTCCAAGATGTTCCTAGAACCCACTTCATTTCAAATAATCCCCCCCCCCCCAAAAAAAAACCACTGAACTTTACAATGCATAGTATTTTCTAATTTCAGTGGAGAATAAAGGTCTAAGACTGATTTATATCTAGAATAAGAGCAGTAAACAAGAAAACCTATACTGTAGGGGAAGTTGTTGTCTGTCCTAACAAAAACTAAAGACACAGACACCAACTACTTGTATGACTGGGTAAATAAAGAGAATAGAAGACTGTAGCTGCATAGAATGACTACCAGCAAAAAGAAATGAAATTTGAAATACAACAGCTCAAAGCTAAAATGTAATGACTCATTGTACTCACCAATAACTCCTGGTTGGTGAATGTGCCCTGGCATAATACCAATTTTACATGCACCAGGCTAGAGAAGAAAAATTATGAAGTTATTAATAATCAGAGATTACTGAATGAGCATGAAGTCAGGACGGGGGATATTGATTGAATAAAATTATGCTTATGTTTAGATACTACCTTGATGATACCAGGACAATTAGGACCAATCATACGTGTCTTGCCTTGTCTAACCAGCCTATGCTTTATCTGTTGATAAAAGAGATGTTAGAAAAAACAATTGATTTATATTATTTTCTTCTTTGATTTACCAGTTGGAATCCACTAATGCCTACTACCAGTAGGCTTAACCAATGACGGACCATAACTTTACCTTAACCATATCCTGTTGGGGTATCCCTTCTGTAATACACACTATAAGACCAATTTCAGCTTCAATTGCTTCATGTATAGCATCAGCGGCATATGGAGGCGGTACATATATCACAGATGCATCAGCTCCTGTCTCCTCTTTGGCCTGTGGGTTGATACATTGATACATTTTTACATGTACATTACATCTCTTAAGCCTGGTTTTCACTTGCGTCAGAATCGGAATCGGAGTCATAAGCAGTTCATAAAAGTGAAAACTGATCGTCATAAGCTGAATCGGAATCAGAAGCAGAAGCCTTGATTAGATGTTTTTGCATTGGAAAAGGCCTGGAGAACACCATTGTGATTGGTTGTCTGCTTCTGCTTCCGATTCCAATATTCTGGTTTTGACTCATCATAAGGATCGCAGTCGGAATCGGAATTGGAAGAAAATGGAAACCTTCTGATCCTTCAGATTCCAATTCCAACGCACTTATGAGTCTGATTCCGACTCCATTTTCTGGTTTTCACTTCATCTTAAGCTTCCTATGACTCCAATTCCAACTCTGATTCCGATTCCAATGCAAGTGAAAACCAGGCTTTACATGTACAAAATAATAAATCACACATCATAATTTTTGCTTGACCTAAAACCATAGATAAACATGCCTTTTGAATTACCTCTTTCACAGTATTGAAGACAGGTAGCCCAAGATGTGTGTTTCCACCTTTACCAGGAGAGACACCACCAACCATGTTGGTACCATACTCAATTGACTGTTGGCTGTGGAATGTACCCTAAAAGAACAATACAGTGTATATGCAAAACCAAATGAAAACTGTAAAGACATCAATGCCGAGTAATCACTTGTAACCAGGGTAAGAGCAAGATATTCACTATCCAAACAGTTCCCTGATACACACTACAGGCTTGAAAAGCTTTTTTAACACATTATGTACAAGAGAGCTGAGCTAGCTCAGCAAAATCAGCTCTCTTATGGAATTCACTGATTGGTCCCTAGCCATCACATGATATACATGTACTTTGTGTTATAATCACAACTACATTTGTATGGCAATCAGATAACTCTGTCCAAACATTTTTGTGATCATAACGCAAAGTATACCATGTCATGGGTAAGGGGTCAATCCATGAATTGATAGAGGTTCAGCTTTTATAACTCAAACACTTTTGGTTCATCCCTTGTGGGGTAATGCTCATCTACATGTAATGAGCATTACACAAGTTTCTGTAAGTGGAAATATGTAAAGAGTAGACACCCATGGCCCTTTATGTGTGTAAGAATCTCATTACCTGCTTTCCTGTGAATCCTTGACAGATGAGTCGTGTGTCTTTGTTAATCATAAGTTGACTTCTTGTGTTGTTATAAATGTTCTCATGTACATGACGAACACCAATCTGTTCTATGCTTGCAGCTGAAAGATAATAATGTGTCTTCATTACAATGTATTATTATTTTTACACACTTAAATTTGAATCCAAGTCCATGTAAAAATAAAACAAACACTGTTAATTCCCTAAAAATCTCCTTTTCTTTTGTTGCACAAGTTTTGGCCATTTCGTTACATGGGTCAGGTAACAGTACGTCAAGTTTGTTTTGATAAGATTACCAGTAATTGTTTTGTTTTTAAAACATTTGCATTTTTTGATGGAAGATTAAAATCATTTAAATCTTCAGGTCATTTAAATCTTAAGGTCCAGGAAAGTGTTGACATTTTTGGAGGACATCGCTAGGAAGTAAGACGATCAGACAGACTGTTTGTAGACGTGAGTAATGACCACATGCATGCTAGAAAATAAACTTGAATGCTTAATGACGTTGTAACGCACCATACTAGGACTTAATCTAACCTCCCTTGGTCACCATTAAAGGTGACCAAGAAATGGTAAGAAAGAAATATCCCTTTTTTTAGACGGAAACAATATCATCACGTGAATTTATATTTATTGCAAAAATGTACTCGTGTACAAAGGTCTGAATCCTGTACGTGGTTATGGAGCCGGTTAGTCGGTCATATCTTCCAAAATGCCGACTACAAAATGTAGAAATTACGTTAAAAATGAGCCTAACACTACGAATAAGGGTTAAGCTAGCCATATGTACAGTAATATGAATGATATTTTTAAATATACTGCTCTTTTTTCAGCAAGATACTCACCAATTCTGCGAAGAGCCACACGAAACGCCATCTTGGAAAGACACCTCGCCAGCTTACCCACAATGCACTGGAATAACAAGCATACAAAGCATTGTGGGTCAGGCAGCCCGAACACTGTTTTGGCGTTCGATTTCGAAAGCAATCAACACATGAAACTAATGATCCTATGGATTTCACCGAAGATTTTGAGGTAAATACCCCGTGTTTGGTAGTGCAGAGTTCTCAGCTTGAAAACTCACAGAAATTATGTCGATCGGACACAGATCCGTACTTGCTGAAACAGCTGAACATATCAAGATCAACAGAGCTGTTGTCTTCGAAGGCGTCCTTCAGAAAAAATGAAAACGACAGTACAATTCTCGCATCAGAAGAATTAGATTCCAGATTTATACAAGATACAACGACAGGACTAAAGCAGCACATTGCTGTACGGAGTGCTGGAAATGGCGGAAAAGATGGTCAAAATAAATCTGAAAATCAAGGCAATAACAATGACAGTAGTGCTTCGAGGCATGTTCAGACTTGCCCGGCTCTAGGTGTCGGAGTTGGCGGAGGAGGGGGTGGTGCTGGTGCTGGTGGCGATGACAGTGGAGATGGAAATAGCGAAAGTCATCATGAACCAAGTACGTGCAATGAAGACACTTCACATTCTGAGCCAACAGCAAGTAGTTCTGATTCTTTTCCAGAATTAATTCCAGCAAGTATGGCTGCATCTCATCTGCAGACATCCAGTGGCTCAGAAGGTGCAGTTGAAGAGGAAGAGACAATTAGCCAGGCCTCGACAGCTATAGTGGGTGATGTTGCTCCAATAGTGTCATCATTATCTAGAAAATCATCATCATCATCATCTAGTGGTGGTAAGAGACTTTATAAATATTCATTCATGTTGTGGTGCATGGTACAAATTAAAAATGCACCAGTGCAAACAAATTAACTTGTGCATTTTAATTTGCACAAATGCATTTTTTTGTTTACATATAGAGTCATTAAGAAAGGCAGCTTTGATTACCCACAGTATTATTGCTCAAGCTATCTTCTATCTACCTACTATCAAATCCACCAAACTGTGGAACCATCAGGAAAATTTGTATGATGGTACCACCCACAAACATCTGTGACTCTGCCTACAAACACAAAGGAATGTGTTACTAGTTAGACTAGATGTTAAGATGGGAAGTAGAAAATATGAGTTTTACAGTGTGTTTCACATAACTTTTGCCGATCGGGTTCCGAACTTGGTTTGGAAATTGCGGAAATTGGCGCAAACTTCGGAATTTCAAACGAACATTCGGTTTGAATTTCTGAACTTGCCACCGAAGTTGCGAACTTCGTTCACTTGATTCGTTTGAAGTTATGGATCCAAATATATAAAAAAATCTGGAGATCCAAAAATTTACGCATACCTATATATTTTGACAAGCTGTCGCCGCTCCTGATCTTATCTCGCTTTATCTGTATGTGTGTTTTACGACTGAATAATTTTAGAATGTAACACAAGTTTTACAAATATTTGCTCGTCTCTTTTATTTTGGAAATCAATATTACATTGAAATAATCACATGCATAGAAACTGTACTTTTAACACAAACAAATGAATAAATAAATGGCAGTCAAGGAAGACTATTTAGCACTTTAAAACGAAAGGTACTG
>JAAAQI020130244.1:839-13730 GCA_011800005.2 Stichodactyla mertensii | reverse complement strand
ACTGTAAATAAGTAAAAACATTGGTTCTAGCATAGGATACATCGAAGCCATACGGGCTTAGCCTCGCTTTGACGCCGAAATTAAATATGCGCATATTATTTAAGAATGGTGATAACTAACTTTATAGAGCATAATAGTATTTAGTTAACAACTTACTAAGAGTTCACTCGTGCATGAACCACACAAAGAAACACAAAGATCGCTAGAGGTTTGTTGCTTTTGTTCTCACCATTCTACCTGAATGATATCTGCTATGCATTGCAAAATCAAAGCAATTACATTGTATTTATTTTGATTTGTTTCATGGACATACAATTGTATGGCATGCACTCTTTGTAGTAACTGGTATGGTTTACACTAACATTTTTAAATCTGGCTTCCCATTTGTTTCAGGGTTTGCACTGCTCCTGGAATTCCTGGAAAACTCCTTGAATTTCAAAAATTCCTTCCAGAACCCTGGAAAACTCCTGGAAAATTTTAATTTTTGACACCAACTCCTGGAAAACCCCTTAAAGTTTTTATTAGTATTAGGTTGAATATTAGAAAAATAAACGTTGAATCGTCTGCACATGAAATTTCAAAGTTAAAAATCCTGGAATTTTTATAATTATACCCTGGAAAACATCTAATTTTATAATCTTCTAGTAGTGTGAACCCTGTTTCCATGGCATCTGTCAACCACAACTTGTATATAAGGTACAACTATTCAGAGACTGTAGAGAAGATTGGCTCAAATATTTTATCCTTTTGAAATATGCCAATTTTTCAGAGTACTATACTACACCTATTCCAAAAATTGTTGTCCAGGCTGAAAGCAAGAAGCTGACAACAGAACTGAATACTGAATTGTCTTATAATTTATTCAAATCAGACTTATTTCCATAAAACCAATTTTAATTAGACCATGAACATTTTTCATGTGAGTGTTCATGCACATATCACACTTAACTGGTTCTATAGAAATAAGTCTGATTTGAATAAATTATAAGACAATCCTGGGGGGGACTCCCTTGAAAAGTGGGTAAGGGTGCTCGACAGTCGGTTTTGAAAATGACCCTAAAAGGTATGCATAAATTAACTGAGAGGCTGATTTCAGACCCTAAAAGGTACGACCACATTTAATCATTTTTTTAAATTCAAAATTTATATTCTTGTATGATGTTTGATATTTTTCAAAACATTAACAAATTTGACCCTAAAAGGTACAGAGTCGGCCAGGAGTCAGCCAGAGACCCCAAAGGGTACAGGAGGATCTCATTTTTGACCCTAAAAGGTTCGTCGAGCACCCCTATCCACTTTTCAAGGGAGTCCCCCCCCCCGCACTGGGAAGATAATCCAGCATTCATTTCAGTCATCAGCTTATTTGTTGTTAAACTCATTAATAATTGATGTTGAGGAAACAAAGTAAATCACTACCGTGACAGTGGTTTGGATATGTGATCTTGATTAACATTATGTTTGGTCAACTTTTGCTTTGATTTTCTCCAAGAATTATTCATGGTTTGAGAAGCTAGATCAAACACTTGAAAGAGCATTTCATCCTCTATCCAAACATCTCAAAGTTGGTTAAAAACACTCTGCTGAGCTTTGTTTTTTCAACCCACTTCATGCTGTTTGGATATCAAATGAAACACTCTTTTCCACGTTTGATCAATTGCTTTCAGCCCGGATTGACATTTTTTTGGAATAGGTGTATATTTTCATGTTTAGATGGTATGCATGTCTGCAGCATTACATCAAAATGCTTTTTTTCTTTCTCAGTTGCTTATTCATCTAATGTTTTTATTAATATGACTCTAAAGTTTAAAGCTTTATCAAGGAAATTATCTCTGTTTCAAATTTTAGAATGGAAAAAAATTGAAAATGTTTTTGATTGAATAATTTGTATAACCTAAATCATTTATTATTTGATATGTATATACAAATGCTATATCTGATATACAATTAAGCTTGAGCCACAGGCCAGAGATTGTAGACCAGACACAGCATCGCCATCCATATTATATCTTGGTTAATATGTCTAGGTTGGCTATATCTGTTACTAAAATTTGGAACATGTGAATTGAGATGAGAAAATCAGTTTTAAAGTGTAGGCAAATCAGGATGATACTGTATGAAATATACAAGCTCCTATCCAAGCTTATGATTTTCTATTGTTTTGGCCTTATTAATTATTCATGAATATTATAAGTAATATATGTGACACAAAGATTAGTATCACAATTTTAGACTTTGGTTTTCCTTTTTCTAAGACAATATTAGATTCAGCTTTCATGAGCTTTACCTTGCTTCTTGCTTTGGACTTCTGACCTTGTAATCTGGCAGTAATCTGAGCTGGTAAAGTCTTATACAATGAATGTGGTTTAATATTTAACTATGTTTGACCGGCTAATCGAACTGCCATTGTCGGCAACAGCAACAACTGAAATTCAGCAGACACTTTGGATTTGGCGATTTCTTTTGTTACCAAGCCACAAAAAATACAAAAAAAAGTCTTAACAGGCATAACAGGAACGTCGAGACTTTGGAAAATTATTGGAATCGTTATCAACTGAAAAAATTATGATAAACTTTTTTTACGGCTAACGGTTTAATAATTTTTCTCCAATTTTTCTAGGGGGGTACTTCCAACCATTTTGTACGGGGATGCTCCTCCCAAACTCTGGACCCCTTACCCTTTTATACACCAAATTTCTGTAAAAAGGTACCCCTTTTATATACTTACTGGCTTTATATGTTTGTCAAATACAGTGGTGATAGGTTTTGACATCTTTTGTACTTAGAAAAGTTAGCTAGAAAATTTATATTGAAACCCTATTTTTTAAATATACTGGAACTCACAAATTCCCGACCCTTTTATACACCTTTGGACTAAAAAGGTACCTCTTTCAGGTGGAGCATCTGCGTATACATGCTGTATGGGCTAATATAGGGAGTGACCCCCCGGGCCAATTTAACGCCTTACGGGCTTACAGCTAAATTTTTGGCTGTTTTACAGCTTATGGTTAACCCCATTGAGACCCTCTTAGGTCATCTTTGTTAGGCTAAGGTAACCCAACATAATTAAGAAGAAAATATCTTAACCTTGTCTCTGACCTTGTCTAAAGCTGCATCATTAGGTATGGCTGAAGGGGGGGCAGGTGAAATTTTTATATAATAGGAAAATTTTAAGATTTCCCCTTTTAATAAGAACAAAATCATGTATCCCCCCAGGTTAGGCTTTAATAAATTTTTGCATCCCCCCCTTAATGTCCAAAAAATTGAAATCCCCCCCTAACTGATAAGAAAATTTTCAGATCCCCCCCTCTGAATTTCACCTACCCCCCCTCCCCCCAGCCATACATAATGAATGCAGCCTAAATGATCTAAAATACTCAGGAAGAACAAATTACAAGCACAAAAGTATTTTTAGCTGATTTTAAAAGTTGCAGCTTGGGCTACCTGTGGAATTAATTCCCACAGGAGGCCCAATCAGCTGGAACGCGTACCCGGAAATTTAAACCTGGGCATTCCCATAATGCAAGGCAAAGATTGATTCAAAATATTCCCTTCGAATAAATCAATTAAAACAATATTCAACTGCATGATCTTGATGGCTTGATTTCTCCATATTTCCACAGTTTTTAACGCCACAATGGAGCCCAAACCAGGGGAATTACTGTCAGCTTTAAGAGGTAAGTCAGCTGTTTGGACGGTTTTTTCGTGTTTTGATAAATCGAGGTTCAGGTTTTACGAAAATTATTCTAAATGACTTCGACTTCCGGGATGTATTAAGTCATCAAAGATTATTAATACCTTTCCTGTTAACTCCAAAGAAAATGTTAGATATATTACTTTTAAAGATTTATTAGTCTGTTTATCAAAAGATGTGGTTTTATGTCCTCTAGAGTGGGCAAAAGGAGCCCTTCAATAAGATTATTGACATCTCGCTAGTCTCAAAAATTAGTCTCAGTATTTCATTTTCAAGTAGCCGTATTAAGTTTAAATTCTTTGCAAATAACTTGTACGTTATTAATTTTGTTAGATCTAAAATGTACGTATATATGTTTTCGGTAGATTATCTTCAGCAAAAGCGCAAAAATTGAATATATATATATATATATATTTTTTTTTAAAAAACACATACCATCGCTTCCTAATTAAAATATGCTAATTTACAATATTTAAAATATGCTAATTTATTTAATTAAACTAATTTACAAATTTGATGCAAAACGTTTGTAAGCTTATTTCTTTCTCTTTTTGATGCACGAAGATAATACCAAAGATTACAATAAATAAACATTTCTTAAGCATTCAAATATCTTTCTTGTTGTGTTGGAATTTGAAGTACTGTAAGTAAGAACAAGCTTGAGATTGAGGAAGTCAGAGAGGAGACTGAATGTGGTGGATCATGCGTGGTACTACCTGCTTCCTATAATGTATATAATCTCACATTAAAGGTTGTAATAATAACTACACAAGTACATGGGTAGGGAGCATATTGAGGTACATGTATTTTTATTTACAAAGATCCAATCTCACAAATTTTTCAAGTGAATCAACAGTCCACAGATATTCTCTGAATGACTGTTTCTCCAGATTTCTTCCAACCAAAATATTTTTTTACTTCCCACAGATGCTGAAGAGTTCATTTCAGTCACACTTTCCAATGAATCTCTGACACATGGAACAGAAAATAAACGAAGACAGTTAAAAACAATGTTAAAGAACTTAATCAACAAAACAAATGCAGGCAAAGATGCAGCTCTTCCTCTGCAGCCACCAAAATCATCCCCAAATGTATTTGAAGAGGAAAATGATGGTGAAGATCTTTATGACGATGTGGGTACTGATTCCATTGAAGTGAAGGATGATAGACCTGATGGTATGAAATTCATGTGAAATTTGTACTTGGAGACAAATCAATACTACTGCTTCTGTCAAAAAGGTTTTCAAAAAGTGGCTCTGTAGCAAGAAATTAGAAAAATGCTAATAATAAGTTTTTAAAAAAAGCTAAGAACTGTTGACGTGGAGTGACATTTTTTGCTCGTTAAGATTACAGACTGGTTCACACTAGCAACACTAGCATAAGCACAAGCAGCATACAGACTCGGTAGTTCATTTATCACCTAGGCATGAAAAAAGGCAAGCAGCATTAGACAGTACACTACTGAGTCTGTGTGCTGCTTGCGCTTATGCTTGCATCATCAGTGTGAACCAGGCTTTACTGCTAGTAATCCAAGCACTGAATAACATGCACTCACTGTATGGTTAGTGGTCGGTAAGTTCTCAGCCACCCACTTACACACACATACACATACACCGCACACATGCACACCCTTTTTGATTGACCTTTACATGCATTTTCACTAAAAGCAACATTATATCAATTTTATTTTTATTGTAATGACAGACTCTCCAATGCCATCTCACTCTAAAATACGCATTGATGGAGTAACCAAAGAAACTTCAGACAACATTAGTCAAGAGAGTTATGAAGAGATGTCATCAAAAAATATTGCACACGAAGAAGAAACGTATGATGACACAGTCAATGTTGCTCAAGAAGACAATGAGGAAACTCTAAAAGAAGATGGCGTCGCAGATTCTGAAGTTGAAAATTATGAAAGTATGTAATAAGTTTCAGATCAGAATAAGATGTTATAAATGGCAGAGTATAATCCTGACTGTAGAGTATTATATGCATGGTTTGTATAACCTTGAAAAGTCCTGAATTTTTTGTTGAAAAAGTTGTAACAACCATTATGTCTTATTTATTTCATCAAAGTTGCAGAACCAAATATAGCATCAACCAACATCACAGAAGATGATGATGGATTATATGATGGTGTAGACACAATGGACAATGAAGATGAGATGGACAACAAGAAAGGTGCTGGCAGCTTTGAACAACAAAAAAGGTCTACAGCACATGAATTAGGAATGTTGACAAACCCAGTCAAAGCTGCTGATGTTGAAGAAGTTATATACAAAGGTAGCAGAGAATTTGCTTAGTTCCCTGTCACTGTTTTTGTTCTATTCTTGTCCCTATCCCCACGTTCTTTTCTTCTTCAAGATGTAATCACACTGATTTTGAAGTAAAATATATTAAACTTGTTTGACATGGCTTCTCAAAACCATTAGTAATTCTTGAAGAAATCAAGCAGAGAATATATCATTGATGACTAAAACATTCAACATCAAATCCTCAGGATATCTTCATAAACATCGCAAAAGAGGCAAGATATACATTGGTGGCAAATGGCAGAAGAGATACTGCATAGTCAGAAGCTTTGTTATGTACTACTACATCAACCAGAATTCAGACAAACAGAAAGGGACAATCATTCTGCCAGGATATACGGTTGCAGTAAATAAGTCGAAATCAAACAGAGAATTCATTTTGATGAGGGATCAGGATCGCTCATATATTGTAAGTAAAATTTAATTTTACTTTTCAATGGCAGCTCCTTTCCACAGAAAATACATAGTGGTTTTAATACTGGTTATTGAGTAGCCCTAAAGTACAAAGTTGTATTATTACACTAATTTCATTTTATTGTTTAGGCTGTTTCCATTGTTACTTTACCAAAACATAGGTCTTGTTTAAGATACCTTCATACTGACCCCCTTTCCATTGGCAATGCTTGAACAATTTTCACAATTTTAGTTTCAGGCAGAATCAAAAGAGGAAATGGATAAATGGATAAATGCAATTCAGAAAGCTGCAAACACCAAAATATCCAATCGGCAAAGTGAAATTCTTGATGATTTACGGAGCAAGATTCCTGATGGTGAGGAAGATGCAAGCAGCTTATGTTATGATGATGTGAGTGAGAAATCAAAGAATGGAAGCCTGAATTCTGCCCAAAATGGAGATAGAGTGTGTTACGATGATGTAAGTGGAAATGAAGACTCAGGCTCTGGAAGTGTGGACTATGAGATCCCTGAGGCAGAATCTTCATCAGAAGAAAAAGCTGGAGCACCAAAAGAGGAACCTCTAGTTCAAGATGACATCTATGAAATGCCTGAAGATGAAAGTGAGGAGCAGTCAGTGCCAGCACAGCCCCTGCATCCTGCTATGGTTGGCCAATTACCATTACCCCCACCAGACATCCCACCAACCTCTGTGGAAGAGGAAGAGTTATATGATGATGTGGGAGTTAACATCCCCTCTGAACCAGGTATTTCTAGTCGGCATGCCAGTGTTCCCTCATGTTAAGTCATTACTGTTGGCTTTATCTACCCATGAACACGCCACAGAAACATGTTCTGTTGCACTATTAGACTTCAATGTTTTAGCCCTCAAACTTCAATCAGTTTCTCCCACCTTCTAAATGATTCTCTAAATACACCTATTTCAAAAATCGTTGTCACAGCCAAAAACAACAGTCAACACTCCAAGGCCACAAAGGATTTCAGTAATTTTTCTCATAAATCATGTTTGCAGTACTGGTATTTTCCAAAATATTTCATTAATCACCTGAACTACCACTGCAGCTTGCCAGAAATATATATCACAAATGCATGCAACCAAAATATGCTCTAGATGAATTAATTTTGAGAAAAATTACTGAAATCCTTTGCAGTCTTGGAGCGTTGACTGTTGCCTTCAGCTGCAACAATGATTTTTTAAATAGGTGTATATATGCAATTTAGTGAGTTTCTAGACTTGATTCTGCATATTATTTGAGTGTCACTCCCTGTTTTTACCCTATATATATTGGCAGCAACTGTTCGGAAAAAATGTGGAACAAGAGTTTGACAGCCTAAATTTTGAAGTTTGATGGTGTAAACTTCAAAGTTTAGGGGATCAACAGAACATGTTTCTGTCATGACTGTTCATGGTTAGATGCAACCAATGGTAATTAATGTGCAACTAATAATTCTATGTGATACTTTTTCTTCTAGAAGTTGTTCCACAAGCTCAAGCCAAACCTCAAATCCCAGAAAGAAACATACCGTTACCAGTGCCACCATCAGACACTGGAAGGGCCTCCCCAGCGATGCAACGGCCTGCCCTACCCTCACCCCCTAGGGAACCAAAGCAAGCTGCAGGAAAGCCAACCATTCCACCTCGCAGAAGTGGGTCACTACCACCAGAACCAGGAAAAGAATCACCACCTACTACAGCTTCTAGCACTGGCAAATCCCCACCACCACCAACCCCAGAGGAGGAGACGATCCCCAATAAAGCCCCACCACCCCCACCCCCAGAGGAGGAAACCTCCAACATAGACCTACCACCCCCAGAAGAGGAAACAGAAGCACAAGTCATCGACTACTCATGTATTTACCAGGCATTATGGGACTGCCAACCTGATGCAGACGATGAGCTTGAGTTCAAACGTGGGGATTTGATTTACATTTATGAAAAGCCTCATTCTGATTGGTGGATTGGCTCCAAGTATAATCCCCAAGGATATGAGACTAGACTTATTCCAAAGAATTATCTAACTGAAGCATACAACTAAAAATATGGACATTTTCTGGGTTGTTAACTATTATAGTTTGGGTGGTAAAAAGGATCGTGATGAAAGAGCAGAAAAACCTTTTTATTTCTTTCGTTATAAGCACATCTATCCGTATTTAAGCTCAATATTTTGTAAACACGCTCTTTTGGGGCCAAAGAACAAAATATCAAATGTGACCAAAATTTAGTGAATACGATTTTGAGATATAATGTCTTGTACATGTACTATGAGAGAGGTGACATTTTGATCAGCAGAAAAACTGACATTTTCATGAATATCTCCAAGTTAGTTCGACAACATTTTGTTACACGTTTGTAGCAATAGTGAAACAAATGAAAGCCTTAGAGTTTTGGCGTATCGCTTCCCTTTAAATTAAAAATCATGAAAGTAGTGGCCTTTGTCATTTTTCTGCTCTGCCCATCATGATAGTTATCAATGTAATCCCACTTTTTCACTGCTCCTCTACTTCCATTCACCATTTCTTATTCCCATTTATCTATTTGACTCCTTTCACCCATTCACGTTGTTTCTCAATTTACTACCAGGCCAATTTTTGTAACGAATTTTGAATTTCACGTGTGAAATTAATATTGCCATTAAAATTGAATTGTGAGCCTATAAAAATGCTTTTCTAGGTTGAATGCTTTGGTTACAAATTATAATTGTAGTTTTGTATGTTTACATGTCATCTTTATAAAGAAAGTTGTTTACAATGAATGTGTTGCCTGACAAATATAAATTTCCTGGCTTGTGATGACCTTTTTCAAATGGCCTGTGGAATGTTATATACCTATTTATACAAATTTAGAATAGTGCATATTTCATTACAAAAATATATACATGTATTTTGTAGCTTTTTGATAGCAACATTAGAAGGTTGCACAAATTAAAGCATTAAATTTAGGACTAATCTTTTTTATAGAGTATACATATTTTAGAGAAATACACATTTTGATAATAAAATTGAAGATAATATTTTTCATAAATGGTCATAATTGATGTCTTCATCCTCTTCTATTTTGGTATCATTTGCAGTTGTATTTTCTTGCATTTGGTTTCTATTTTGTTCAGTCTGTTCAATCTGATATTTCCATGTCTTGTAAAACCCATAAAACCCTAATTGCTGTTTTCTAATGAACTGGGATTTCTTAAGTTCCTGGGTGAATGGTTTATAACTCTGTAGAAACAAAAGTGCCATCAAAAACCAAGCCTAACACACCAAATCTACTTTGGTGTACTGTTTTCCATTTAAGTGATCACATCATTCTCTTGAGAATACAATTGTTTGTTTGAGGCTCATCCATATAAACATATTTTCAAGTGCTACCAAGAAACAGAGAAACAATACCCAAGGGAATGACATGTGGTCTGAAATGGGAAAATAAATAATCCCAAGTGGATTTGGTCCATTGCAAATTTGGGTGGTCCAAAAAAGTAATCCTGTAAGCCTTACCCCACTTTGTAAAAAAGTAGTTCATAAATATACAGTCTAATTATGGATGGGAAGGTACGTACCTTTTTTGTAACTTTTTTGAAAGGTTTACTTGCAACCTCATCCAGCAGTGCAAGAATTTCAGCTGTTGGTTGGATGTGAATTTTCCTCATTTCCTAAAAATGATCATTCAGCACTTTCTGATATACATTGTAGCTTCTTTGTAGACTGCACAGAGTCTTATTTTTCTTAGCCACTCTCCATAGTTTTGTTGATACAGAGAAACTGAGCAAGGATTAGAGCCAGGCATCAAATGCCCTTGGGGGTGGGACTCCCTCCCCCAGGGTTCTTTTACTTGGTACTCATCAATGTGCTAGGCCTCATTAACCACAGCTTACCAACATTAAAAAAGACAAAGTGAGGGATTGCTTGCAGTTCAAGAAATTTGAAGATTCAGTAACATATGCCCCTAATATACAGATTTATTTACATATACCCTGAACCCTCCCACTATAAACTTAGAAATCCTGGCTAAAATGGTTGAATGGTTATACAAACCTTCAAAAGTTCTGTGAGAAATTGGAAATCCTGACGATGTATTGCATTTCTGATCATTTTGCCATACACAGATATGTCAGGAACAAACTCTCTGTCCTGAAAAGAAAATTCATTCAAAATTTAGAATTAATTATATGTGCCTTGCATCTTGACACAGGATAACTGAGCTGCAAATGAACAAAATTCTTTTGATCCAATATCCAGTTAAATGATGTCCATTCCAACTGATCATTCCAGGGCACAATTCCAAATTTTCCAGTTTTACGTACTTTGATTTCTTTCAACAGCCAGAGTCCATCAGATGTTTTTCTGCACCCCCTTGCTAGGCTTTGGTAAGTGGCTTTACTTGGATGCACTCCTAACTCTTCCTCAAACATTTTTATGTATGCCTATTAAAAAGTAAACACAGTCTGAAGACATTGTGTAGGAAAATTCATTGGATAATGTGGGAATATCCATGTTGAATTTCACAAGAAAAATGATATCACACAAGTCATGAGGTGATGAGTATGATATTGTTTCTTGAGTGAAATTCAACACACAACAGCACCGTGTGTTGATTCTAAAAATAGCTTAATAAATGCATGACCAAGGAAACTGTAATCATACTGAAAGAACTTGGAGAAACATACATTTTGTCATAAAAACATTGGTTATTTTCCAAAAATTGGTCATTAAAAAGCAAACAGCAGAAATTGGACTCAAGGAGATTAAAAATTTGGTTTGTTTGTCCGAGTTGTGATGTCACTAATGCACAGCACAGCATTAACAAGTGAGGAAATGATTTTTCCTTGATCCCCACAGTGGACAGAAGACTAAGTTTTTCAGCACTGAATTCCATGATAAATTCCATATTCTCTATAGCCAATAAGTCTTTGAGTATGAGATGAGCTATGGGATTCTATTGGAGAATTCATTGGAGGATGAGGAATTCCTATTGTTGAATTTTGTGAGAAAAACGATATCGCATGAGTCCCATAGCTCATCTCAAACAACATTATAAGATTCTATTAAGCATTAACCTTGGCAAATGAGAAAAATGGAATATTTTAAATGTGTAAACTTGTACAAGTGAATCTGTAGTCAAGGATAATACTGGTACTAGTTATGATGGAAATAGAAAATGGACTTTTGAACTACATTGTATTTACATTTCATTCACAAGCATCTAGTAAAATAATATGTAAAACATACTTGTGCTTTCACAGTATCTCCAAACAAGGCTCTTCTCTTCACTAGGGCATTCAAAACTGGTAAATCTGGTTTGATATTCCATTCTTTCATCAAGCACAGAATGTAGTCCTCTTCATCAACTTCAAGTTTGGCCACTTGAAGCAAAAGATGGAATGTTCTGATATCTGGCAAAACATCATTGACAGCCATAAGCTGGAGAAAGTCCTCCACTCCTGTGAATATCCCTGGATGTTCTGAATTCTTTTTATGTGATGTAAAGTCAATAAAATCAGCTGTAGAATTAGCATCATCTGGACTGACATCTTCCACAGGTAGAGCTGATTTAGCTTCTAGTTTTTCCATGCTTCCACTTTTTTCAGTATAAATCTTATTTCTAATGTAAAGTGGAGCAGCTTTATTCTCTGCAAAAGTCTCTCCCTCTTGCTTGACATGTTGATTTTTCATTCTACATTCCCTTATAGCTCTCAAGAGAGCATTGAATACAAATAAATCTGGTTTGACGTTCTGTTCCTTCATCTCTTTCAAGACCCATGCCACCTTTTCTGGATCTCCCGCTCCAGCACATGCAACCAACAATGAAGCATACGTACGGCACTCTGGTTGAATATTATCAGTACACATGTCATCATAAATGTCAAGCGCAAGTGATAAACTCTGGCAAGAGGCGGCAGCTTTTATTGCAGCATTGTACGTAATGACATCGCTTATTATGTTTTTGTTGCTAACTCCTCCTTGAAATTCTTCCCATAGCTTTATTAGGTGGGACAGAGAAACTTCCACTGATGTTATCTGAGCACAGATGTTGAACAAACTACTATAGGTATGTGCAGTAGGTTGCAAACCCATCTTTTTAATCTGTGGAAAATCAAAGAAGAACCATAAATAGCTCTTATTAATGCAAGATTCATACCATAAGTTATGGACCAAGTTTTTACCCATTGTCTTATGGCCCATACAAGTTTTTATCCACTGTCTTATGGCCCATACAAGTTTTTATCCACTGTCTTACATGGCCCATACAAGATTTTATCCACTGTCTTATGGCCCAAGCAAGTTTTTACCCACTGTCTTATGGCCCAAGCAAGTTTTTATCCACTGTCTTATGGCCTAAACAAGTTTTTATCCACTGTCTTATGGCCCAAGCAAGTTTTTATCCACTGTCTTATGGCCCAAACAAGTTTTTATCCACTGTCTTATGGCCCAAACAAGTTTTTATCCACTGTCTTATGGCCCAAACAAGTTTTTATCCAC
>JAAAQI020130243.1:0-29808 GCA_011800005.2 Stichodactyla mertensii | reverse complement strand
TATATACTCAATCGTGATTGGATAATTTACATGAAAATTTGTTTGGGTGGCCTTGGTTGGAGTAGTCGCACTGTAAGATTTTATGTTATGTTCTTTGAAGAAAAATACTCCAAATTTCATTGTAATACTCTTGAAACAAAGTTCCAAAAATTTTTCATTATAGCGTTACGAAACCTCTGAAGCATACTTCTCTTAAATAATAGTTCCAAAGAAGTTTCTTGAATCCATTCTTAACGCGCTATTAGATCAACTCGGCAGAAGCTAAACCCACTTAAGATCTTATGCTGAGTCATTCATCATTTCAAACATATCGTTTGAAATGATGTCCGAATTGAAGCCTTAAGCCCCTTCTCATGTATGTCAATTCTCTATTTTTCCTGAGTCGGTATTCGACCAGATAAATGAGATAATTGAAAAAAATAAAATAAAATAAACAAAAATTTCTTTCTAGAAGATTCGTCACGTGTTTGAGTGTTATTGAGTAACGTTCCGTACTCTTACAATCCAAAAAAAAAAACAACAAAGATTTCAAATTATATTTATATATTCAACTATACCAAAACTAAATCTCTAAAATAGAAATATTCTATGAAATAATTTATTTCCAATTTTTGTGTTTATAGAGAACGTGATTTCTTAATATTTACGCTTTACCAGTGCGTTTTTGATCTGTGCTTCGCTCTGATCGTATCTCTATCTACCACAGTGTGGAAGATAACACTTAAGTGGTTCTGGAAAATTCTTTAAGTGATTGCTACTCTGGTCTTTTCACCACTTAATCACCTTTTCTTATCTGACCAGCTTTCTGGTTCCAATTGAGACATCCTTCGCGAACTGTTCGTTATTTATGCCTAGGCGAGAGGGGATTGCAAAACAAAAAAGCCTTGTCCATTGGCTTTAGCTTTGCTCGTCTGCTTGTACTGCGTATTCGTTAGCCGTCTCATTGAGACCTTCCTCAAACTCATCCCCGGCTTAAATAATGATTAGATCTCTCGAATCCCTGGTCCTCTGAACCAGGCGCGTCGTCACAGTGATTTCAGCATTGCTCTTAAAGCCCTTTTACACGGGCCATTTTTTTCTGCGATATATATACTAGCGCCATGGTATCGATTCACCTGCAATCAAAAATCCCTCGTGTAAACATGAGTAGCGACTTGAATGCGAATCAGTCGCAAAATCGCACTAAATTCGAACTGACATGTTTGAATCAACGATGATTCATCGGCGACGTGAATTTAGAAAATCGCGTTAGAAGTCATCTACAGGTCGGTGACTGGTTAAGCACAAAGCATTCAATTGAAGATGCGAGATACAGATTTGAATAATCCCTTGAAACGACCTTGCAGCCTCGATGTATGGAGGGGGGTGGTAAATCGTAACATGTCGGCCTTAACTTTATTGAATTCCCCAAGTCCTTCCTGGTCGTGTGTTTCTCACTGACGTTAGAACCAAGTAGAAGACTATTTTGATCCCAAAAAACTTGAATACCAAAAGTAAATAGCCTGATTTCTTATTTAGTAGTTACTTCAATTTTATTCCTATGTCAACAGAATGGTAATTTTTTAGGTTTTTTTCCTCACAAAATTTAGAATTTTCTTTCAAATTTTTCCTTTGACTATTTAATGAAAGACTCCCCACCTCCTCCAAGGGTCAAAGGATGACCACTGTTTTTACCGCACACTCATTGTTTCTAGACCTTTATGAGACTGAAATGCCGTTCATCCCAACCGCAACTCAAGACCTTGCTATCAAAACTTAAAAATTAACCTCTAAAAATCGAAGTCTACCAAAACCGCCACTTCGATGTGACAAAGTTTCAAGCGTTTTTCTACTGGGTTCTTAGATTGCCACCCTGTTTAACGTTTTTAATTTTTGTTTTATCGAAAAAATAAAATAAACACAAATAAAAAGAATCGTTTACTTAATCTGCACCTTCGGTTTCAGCTGTTATGATTCCGAACATTCGTTGTAGTGATGTTTTGATATCTTTTACAGCGTTCTTTAGCGCTTATTTTTAAGAACAATGCCACAGAAGGCTCTAGAAAATCGATTGGAAATCATCATAAGAAAGCATGCGGCGAAGCGCGTCAGTTCCTGTATGCGGCGTCCCAAGCAAAGACTCTTGGTCGACGAAAACAGGAACTTCTTATAAACAAATCGTTCTAGAAAATCGCTTTTACCGGTTTGACATTTCAGTCACGTGAAGAGAGAGCATGAAAATTTAGAAATTTAAGAACTTGGAATTTTTTCACAATAACTAATATTTCTTAGGAAATGATATTAGAGTGATTTTCCTTCGACCGTGAAAGAAAAATGACTGTAGTTTGTGCTAGTTGATAAAGAACAAAAGAAAACAATAGGTTTAGAGTCTACTACTAACTATTAGTTTGCCTATTTTTTCATGGTCGAAGGAAAATCACTCTAGCGTCGAATCACGACAAATCTCGTTGATATTCAATTTAAAAACCCTTACAATTGGCGAGAAACAATTATACACCCACACGATGTCCCACACTGACCTCTAGCTTTATTAATCACTTGTACAGTCGCCATATTTACATTTGAAACCGCCATTTTGAAAAGACATCAGAGTTTTATGAATAAGTTTCTCTGGTTGGATTCAAAGCGCGCGGATTCAATCAAGTATAGCGGCTAGATACACTGAAGCTATATTAGAGCTACGATTCTATAACAGAATTCAAATACCTAATCTGATCCTGACTCGGTATAATTTTATGTGACTCTCCCTTTCATTTCGTGTATCATTTTAGATATATAACCCACCTTTTTGGAAGGCTAATCAAAAGGATGACCTTGTGATGAGTTTAGGGAGGGACCAATCGCTGTAGCTTGAGCTTGAGCCGGTAAAAATGATTATGCAATACCTATTTGAATGATAAGTTCTGTCGTGATATCTAGTCTTTATCAGCGTGATAAAAAGTCTTAAAAACGGCAAGAAAATTAGCAAAACAAAAATGAAGAAACCAAATTACACTCACAAAAAGGATACTGAGCGCGGAATTAACGAAAAATTCGGTGTGATTTTATTGGCGCTTTAATTGTTAAGGTAGCCTTGACACTTCTAATTTGCCTTACTATGCTTACACGGTAAAAGATAGTGATGCCGTGCAGCAATTCAGTCCTTTATATGGTTCCTAAGTTTATAACATCCAGTTGTCAAATTCCCAATAGCCACATAGCTCAACAATATCCCTTTAATTGGCCGGCTATGGCAATCATGGAGTAGAAATATATCTTGCTTGTTGTGCATTTTGAAAAGAAAAAACAGAAGATTAAGGCATGCATTTAAGCGCAGCAAGAATTAGTAAAATCAGCGGGGAAAACCATAACGGTTAATTGAATGCACTCAAAGTCCCTCGGGCTCTATACGTGAAAAATTACCTGAAGAAATTACCTGAAGAAGGGAGGTATTGGCCTCCCGAAATATTGTAGTAAAATTTCAAGACTTTCACTATGGTGTACTGAATTCTTCTACCATTTAAAAAGAAAGACCATTTCTCTGTTTCTTTTGATTATGTAATCTCTTCAAGAACCTTCTTTCATGTGTCCTTACATATGGCAAATCAATAACTATATTTCAATGAAAATGACAAAACGTTCATCGGTGTAGGAATTACAGCTGCCTTGCATTATTAATCATGAAGTTTATGCCCTACACTCAAATGGCTTCCAAGCAGACGGCGTCCAATCACAGTGCTTGATAACGGAAGCCATTTAAGAGCCAGGCTAAGGTATGTATCGTCTGGGATGGCGGAAGCCATTGATTCAGATGCTCCCTGACCTATTTCTGTCCTTAATAGTCTGTCGGTAAATAAATATTATATAATCAAGATATATTTTTGCTTTTTCTTCTGTAACGTACCGGCGAAAACCAGTTAACTGCAGCATAGACGCAGGAAACCACTTAACTGCAAAATTGCAGATATTGAGCTCGCGGTACCGACTTACCGATTTAAATTAATGATTCATTTATTACTGAGTATTATTTGATTTTAATAAAAACACAGTTCAGAGAGCAGATTTCACTGATTTAACACGAACTTGACAACCTTTGGCCTAAGATCTGTGTGCTACCACAACTGGACATCGACTGAGAAGAAAAAGAATTCCATGGCTTACAAGATAGTATTACAACTTATTTCTTCAGTAATATATGCGGGGAACTTTAATTCAGCGAATTCTGCATATAGAGCCGGGCTGTAATGTAGCCATATCTTCAACGAGCTAAACTCATATGGAATGTTATCTTACAATTGTAATTACCTTGTGGTTATGAGAAGTGTTTTCATATTACTTTTTAACGTACAGTACTATAGTAATAACAATTTAAAAACCATCGATTTTTTAGTTTTGACAGGGGTTTTTAACATAATCTTATTTGAGCCTGTTACTAGCGTCAGCAAGTTGAGTTTTCAGATAAACAGAATAACTGAGTTTCTTTTGAGTCTAAAAAAATAAGAAAACTTGTCCTATTTTAACTACACTGACAAGCATAATAAAGGTGGTCCCAAGCTAACAATAATGTAATTCATAATCACTTTCATTTTTTACGAACAAGGTATGAAAAGAAGCCAGTATTGAAGGTTATGTTGGAAGAACCTTTCCTTCTAATATTTGGCGCGGTGAAAAAATATCCAGTCTAATGGTTGCCATGCCCGGATCTCTTCAGATTTTTTACGCTTAGTTTTAACCATTCATACAGTATTATTTCGACAGACATTTATTTAATTTTACAAATATCGCTAATAATTAATCATGCACTGGTTGGCAGCCTTGAAGGAACGTACTGACGTCTGTTTTGTGTAGCAAAAGTCGATGGTTGAATGGTGCTCTTGCTATAAATACGATTCATTAATTTCAAATGTCATTTTTTGATTTGAATTTCAAGAAAATGAAAATTTCATTACGAAAGTTCAAATCAATTTAAACCTGTAGTCAATCAGAAAATTTTCTACACTCCAGAAAATTCTGCTTTTAGCATCCGAGCCTTCTGAACATCGAACTGAGTCTTTTCCGGGAATTAGCGATTCTACACAAGCGAGGCGGTACTTTGATCAAATGACTAGAAACAATGATATATACTGCTCGAATAAAACCCCTCAATAGTATATAATAGATAGTGTACACTCAATATGGGAAAAATTTGAAAAATATATATATATTAAAATATATAGCTTTCTCTTACATGTTTATTTTCTTTCCAGCGCTCCAGGCAACCACGCGCTCTATCAGTACTAGATGGTGCTGTCGAGCAACCATCAGTGATGTATTTGTATCACAATTATACATTAATATTTTAATTTCTACTTTGTTGCCTAGAACTGAATCCTCGTCACCAGCACTTAGCATTTGCCCTAGTATAGCGTCACAAACACGTCATTCCTACGCTTGTACCCTGACACCAAAGATGTCTAAATCTTATTACACAAATAGATGACAATCGATTATATTTGTCGAGTGAACCATTTTTTTACTAGTTTGTCTGTGATTGAGGTTTTGAAATCTTTTAAAATTCTAAGCAAAAATGGCGAATAAGTTTTTCCTTTTAAATCATCGTTTAGTCAACATGGGTTCTGTTTGAATATAGATTTCGAAATGAAATAAAAGATTTTATTTCCCCCCGAAAAATCTATTGTTTTGTGGAAAAATCTTTTTCTATTTAATTTACTTTGGGGAGTTTCAGTAACATGACATTCAATGCATAAAATCCTAGAAGCTTAGACTCTGCCGACTGACGTATTTTCAAGTCTGGCATGGCTATTTAAAAGCCAGATATGTCAGCTCTGTACAAGATCAAATTTCTCATTATTGCTAAGATATTTGTTTATGATTCTGCATCTTTAACTTTTCTTTCGAGAGTTTCTAGGGTTTTTTGGATTGCTTCTAATGCGATGGCCTTAGTCATTGCAACCCATTCCACAGAAGAATTAATTCGATTTAACTCTCTTAATAAAGACTCTAACAGTCCTTTCATAATCTTATATTCTTCTGTATCAGACTTGCCACGGTAGCTTTGGACTCTTTCCTGGATGCTTCTATTCTTGTCTGAAATGGCTTGGATGGCAGTGAGCTTTCCAAAGCCGTCCATCACAGAGTCATGTGTCATTGAAGACGTACGATTGGAAGTGTCTGTAGACGTCCCTAGATGTGTTTGACCACTGACTGACGTATTCAATGACCTCCCTTCTGAATTATTACAACTAGATGTCGTCGAAGGATTAACTTCATCTAGTTCTGAAAACATGTAGACACGCTTTGGAACGTCAGAACTACCAGACGAGGTGAAATTCGAACCGTTTGAATGCGGCGGTTTGGTTTTTGATTTTGATGAAGTCGCACCCTCACCGCTATATTCCTCTTCTAATCGTATTCTGATTTCTTGTCTCCTATCTTTCGGAATATCAAATAAGGTTTTTTGTTTTGTATTTGATTGAGGAGAAAATGCAGTTTCTAAATCTTCTTCACATAGACTACAAGTACAATCGTTCAAGTGACCTCGTGAGTTGTATTTGTAAGTTTTGGCGGTCTTTCCGCTTTCACTGTTTGAGCTGTCAGTTCTTTGATACCAGGGCTTGCTCCACGGTGTTTGCCATGAAGGAATCTCGTAGTGAGACTCGGTGAACTGCGGTTGCCTTCTGTCACCTTCTCTTCTCCGTTCCATGTTGTTTAAAGTGTAGCTTTCCTCTTCAAACCAAGCCTACTTTTCACCAAAAAAAACACCACTAAAGCCATTCAAAAGAACGGAAAAATACCCGGAAATAACAGAATGGGTATCTTCGAACTATCAAGTGCGTAAAAAATCGAAAAATTTGTCGATCAGGCAAGAAGAATAGAGATTGTTTTCGAAAATGATGTCCACGACAACAGCACGCAGCTATCATGCAATCGAGAATCTTCTATACAACACACCTTTACCCTCCCCCACGGAAATCCAAATTGGTCAGCAGCAAAACAAACTCCAACCGGGTCCTACTAAGTATAACTTTTATCCTAAAGCAGAATTATCATTTTATTGAGTTTTAACAATGTAGAGTCTTTAAAAAATTCTTTTAAGCCTTAGATGAGAGCTTTTAAAGTAAAGATATGGTGTTCTATTGGTTTTAAGGTCTGATTTTTGAGAGGTTAAGTTTATATCCCGTGGGTACCCTAGTGTATTTTAGTTTGTTTGTTGTTCCTGGATGCCCTTATTTGGTTAGTGTGTTCTAGAACATTCGAATGTTATAAGAAATGGATTGCACGTTCATCTATGGAACAACAGAATCGACAACTAAGTTATGGCGACTTAACGTATTCTCCCTTTCCCTCGCTCTAGATCGCTATTTTAAACCAATCTAACAACCCAAACGGTTCCAATTTGAACCGAATTTAAAACCAGTTTGGGATACCCATCAATCAGATCCGAAATGGGGCGCGATTTTTACGCTGTTCTCGGTGTACCCCGGAACGCTTCGACGGAAGACATCAAAAAGGCCTACAAAAAACAAGCCCGTATTTTTCACCCCGATAAAAACAAGAATCAAGGAGCCGAAGAAAAGTTCAAGTTGATTTCAGAAGCGTACAAGGTCTTAACAGACCCGAATAAACGAGAGATTTTCGATATGTGGGGGGAAGAAGGCTTGACTGGTAACTTTGGAAGTCGTGGCTTCCCGTTTGAGGATCCGATGAAAGTCTTCCGAGAAGTATTTGGGGACGAAGATCCCTTCAAAGGTAAATTATTCTATTATATGTTATTTTTCTTAACTTGTACAAAAATATATTAACCGACTTTTTTTCGATACGTAAGACTTTCCGGGAATTTACCGCTACTTATTGCGTTTGATTCCAACATGATTTCTCCCGAAGTGTCAAATATTTCTTCTTTTTTTTATCGATTTCGCCGGATTTGCCTCGAATTTTATTATGAATTTATTAATAGCTGAAGAGCGGCTGATAGCGCTTAGTTGTCTGGTCATTTTTTAAGGGATTTATTAACCCTTTTTGAAGGGTCGAATTTGTTAGCTTTGCGAAAGGAAACAGCGAGAAACTCAAATTTTCAGCGCTTTAAAATGACGCCAAAACATCTCTTAAAATTTATTAGAGAGAGTAAAATCAACCTTAGGAACCTTTATTCCATGTTTCGCTTAACCGAATTCACGTGGATTTGTCATCGCATGAACAGTTTGTACGTGCCGCACTATTCTTTCTAGAAGCTGTGTGTAAGGTATCTCATGACCCCAACCTATGTTGGTATAACATATGTATACATCTACATAACTTATTTGAACCCCTTGTTGTCCAGAGCGATTGTTCCCAACTGTACACATTTTGCAGTTATTATTGTCAAATGTTTTTCACCAGAACTGTCACTAAATGACATTTTAACTATTTTCGAGAAAAAAAAAAGAATATTGAGATTTATATTTAGAAAAACATGTTTATGTTTGGAAATAAAGTTATAAATATTTAAGAGGGATTTTGTCAATGAATGGTAATTTTCTCCTAACCATTTTACAGCATAAGAAATTATCATTTTTCATTTTGAGGAAGAAAAGCTTTCCCAATTCATTTTTTGACATTTCAAATAATTTCAACCAGTGAAGTTTCTTCCTTCCAACTTTTGTTCATTTATTTTATTAGTTTAAGGTTTTGTAAACTTAAAGGTGAAGTGGATGAACATATTTCAGTCACTTTATATAAATACAATTAAAAAGTTTGACCTTAATTTAAACATAACTTAACCAGAAATGTAACTCTCTCTCCAAACATGTTTTTCTCTCACTTGATCCTTTGAAAACTTGTCAACATATTAATTTTCTTTTGTCTTGTTTTTCATTCATTTGATATTTTTCTATTTTGTTCTTTCAGAGTTTGACTTCTTTTTCTTCGATGGTCTTGGAGATTCCTGCAATTTCTCTAAAGTATTTGAATCACATTCATCATCCTCAATGTCAGGTGGCTGGAAGAATTTTGGAAATGAAGGCTTCAAATTTGCTCCTGGTCCTGATACATTTACCAAGCAAGAAACAGCACCACAGCAGGATCCACCCATTGAACAATTATTGCAGATTACATTAGAAGAATTATTTACTGGGTGTACCAAGAAACTAAAGATTAATCATCAAGTTTTATCTCAAAATGGATATGTTCAGGAAGAGAAAATCCTTCAAATTGAAGTCAAACCTGGCTGGAAGGCAGGGACAAAAGTAACATTTCCCCATGAAGGTGATATGAAACCTGGAATAATTGCAGCAGACATAATATTCATAATAACGGACAAACCACATCAGTATTTTAAAAGAGACTCAGATAATAACCTCTTGTATGTTGCAAAACTGACTTTACGAGAAGCACTTGTTGGCTGTATTGTCAATATACCAACAATCGATGGAAGAGTTTTATCAGTTCAAGTTAATGAAGTTATACAACCTGGAACTCAAAAGAGAATACCTGGTGAAGGATTGCCGAACCCTAAATTAAATGGCAAAAGAGGGGATATGATTGTGGCTTTTGATGTAGCATTCCCAACAAATTTATCCAATGAACAAAAAGAGTTTCTTGCAACCTTGCCAATTTAAAATGTCTGTAAATAATGTCTTGATTGATTTTGAATTAAATATTTTGTTATCAATAAAGAGCAAATTTTGTATGACTTGAAAAGAGTATCAGCAAAGAACTTAGTTTATATGTTATGTGGATATGATAACTCTGCAAATGAAGCAAGCAGACCTCTTCCAATCTATGAGAATTTTGAGCATTCTTGTAGTCATGAAAAATGCAAAATTTGCTCTATAACAAAAATTATCGTTATTAAGATAGTATATTTTTATGTGCGAAAATGACTTATTTGCATGTGAAGTGGATTATATTGCACATAATCCTGACACAATTGAGAGAATTTGAAGTAGGAAAAAAGACATAAATTAGAATATTTTGGAAATTTTGTGGCAGGTTTTGTACAAGTGGCAAATGTGGTGCAGTTTGTCTTGAATGATATTCTCTTAAACCAATCAAAAAGCACAGAAATTATGGTGATCTAATAATCCAATCATGCTGAAGAGTGGTACACTAGATGAAACAATTGCCATTAAGGTGCAATCTTGTGAAAATTCCTTTGAAAGAGATTCAATTTTATCATTAAATTATAGATATTACCTGTAATAAACAACTTTGATGGAGTCAATTCAATACCAAAATAAGAATTTTTAAAACCTTATTTCCATACAATGCCTACAAGAATTTGTTTTATTCTCTACTAAAAATGTCTTTCAACTCTGTACAGATAGGGTCAGCAAATGTCCTATTCTTAGATCTGAGAATTCCCCTGAAAATATGCTAAATTAAGATTTTAGATATGTGCTTTACATTAACCTTCACACATTGTTTTTGGTCAATGTTGTCTTAATAATAGTAGCAGAAAAAATTATATTTGTACATTATTATAGGTGTAATAAAGATTGCAACAATTGTAGATAAGTTGTCTTCATTACTCTACTATATAGATTCTGCACCCAGTCCCTAATTTCTGTGCTAACAGCCCAATGAAGGAAAGGTAGTCTATATGCTTGACCACCAAAATGATTCATATCACAAAATGCTTTTAGATATTTGATTTTGAAAATTTATAACAAAAAACCTTTAATAACCTTCAAATTCATTGAATTGTTTAGTTCAATTTTTTCCTATTTCAATTGCAAACTCTTGGCTGCACTCAAGGAATTTTGTAAAAGTGAGGAGGGATAAGTGTAACCATAGCAACATGGTTGTGACTGCAGGGGGTTGCCACAGCAAAAATGCCCTGATAATCTTGATAGTTACATAGCAACTGTAAACAATGCTTGTTGCCATGGTAATGAGTGGTGATCAATGCAACTGCATTTGCTTCAGCATAGTCACGTGACAAGCAGATTTTTTTTTTAACTTGACAAAACTACTTGAAAACCTCATAATTTGAATTAAAAAACTGTAGACTAGATTTTTGCAGGAAATCTCATTCTAAATTCAGTTGCTACAACTAAACATAAGGAACCAGTTTTCTTTAAAGTAAAGGAAATGAAATCTTAGAGCGTAAATATTCACAAATTCATCGCTTCAATGCATTGGGAATTTTACTACCAATACTTGCTCGGTTGAGCTGTTCCTCCGGTGATTTGAATCTTAATTGATTAATTCAAAAAAGATTCTGGAAAAATCACCTACCAACTTAAATGTCACCATAGCAACGGAATATTAAGGTGTTGTTTTCTCCCGTTAGATCCAGAACCCCCTAAAGTGCTGGCACAGTCTGTAAGCAGACGGTAAAACTCTATAAGCCACAGTTTTTCTTTTTCCACTTCACATTTTTATTTTAAAAAACTGTAGCATGATATTCTTCGAGTGTCTTTAGTAACACTATTTGTTATTATAAGGAACGAGCAGATAATCACTGAGGATGTTTCTAGGCTTTCAAATTTACATGAAATCGACAGATTTCAGATTTAGTTTTATTCTGTTCACTATTTTCTTGATTATTCCTCACTAGGCACCCTCAGTTCCGGCAACACGCTTAGAAAGTTATGTAACATAGCTATTATTCTAGATCTTTTCGCTCGCTCTTTCTTGAGGTTTTTAATTTTTCTGCGATCTCCTGATAAATGATTAAAAAAAAGCATATCTCCATTCGAGAAAAACTGAAATGTTCTTTTTAACATAGGGAAATTTCTCGTTTTCAATGATAACAGGACTGTTCTTATATTTTCTTATGTCCCTAGCATGGATAGTTCAGCATGACGATCGCATGCTGAGTAAAGATCCAACTGTGGTAATGTTTTGTTTTCCCCGTCTTGAGAGCTTCAGGGTCACAATAATGAATACTTTGGTTTATAATTTTTAAAATTCTTTTCTTGTGTATGAAGGCTTCGGTCATTCATCCATCCATTCATCCATCCATCCATCCATCCATTCATTCAATCTAACCCCTAATCGAAATTATTTTCCCTTTCGTCTAGCCGTCACGTGGTGTAATTTGTGCTAATTTGTGCTACTGTCACCACAATGTTTAGACATTGTTATCGAACTGACGTACGAACTTAATAACTTTTAAACAAAATATCAACATGTTTTGTCATTTTTCTCCTTAAAAAACAGCAAGGGCATTTTAAATTAGGGTTAAACCACGAGATTTTGCTTAGAGAGAGAGCGAGCCAAATAAACAATTCAAGTCCGAAATTTGTTCCGAACCTAGTACATTCGTATGGAAATCAGATAACATTCCGACCTTTTTGGCATGAGACAGCTAGGGATAATCTGTTTTTAGTACCAAGCCTGTAATCTGCCACCTCGATTATCCAAATCTACTGCTGCGCGGTCTGTAGTTTCCACTTTCTAGAGAATCCTTGTGAACAAAAAGCTTAATCAAATATCTCTAATGCCATCGTTTAGTAACCGTGAAGTACTTCTAAGGGTTTTTTCACCAGACAGAGTTTTTACCCTCCACCCCACACATGAGCCGAGTGACCCTGAGTACTAACTCATTTTTGGTCAATCTCGTCCCCAGAGCCTGCGTTCCTCTTTGGTCAGCGTTCATCGGTGCTGACCAGAAGAAACGCAGGCTCTGAAGACAAGATTGCGTGCCGGTTTACACGTACCTCACATTACGCATGCGCAAATGACGTTAATTGTTAAGAATAACATAAAACGAGGCACCAATGAAGCGATGAAAAGAAGTGTGATCTTTGTCTCTATAGGTTCTAGTTCTTTCCATCGTACTCCGGCTCGGCTTGAGAGTAAAAAATAATAAATAAATAAATAAATAAATAAATAAATAAAAATAAAAATAAATAATAAAATAAATAAGAATTAGAAACTTAACATATATATAGCCTACAAACAGCATCTATCAATCAATTCGCGTACCAGAGGCTTTCAATCTCAGTAAAAAATATGAATTTTGGATGAAAATATCAACCATGATCACCGTAATTTCAATTGACGACTTATGCTTTTGAACTGTATTTTTAATCTTTTTCAATTTTTCTGTCTTTTTTACTTGAATTTTCTACCCGATTATATGGGTGATATCGACCAGAAAACAGGATTTATTCAAGACTATTTATAGCTAAATTTCGGGAGGAAATTGGTGGGGAACTCCGACGTCGTTTAGTTGTTTCCAACGGAAAAGAAATGAAAGAACTACTTATAGAACAATGGCAGCATTTTTAATCAACGCACGTGGCACATATTCTATAAATATACAACTGTGTCAGGCATTACTCAGAACGCGTGACTGCCTCGCTGTCTGTCGTTCAGTCGGATGATTGTTTAGAACATTCTAGAACTGTCTTATCTAGCTTGGCAAAAAATTAGAAATAATTTCTCTTTGGTGAGGAGAAAGATAACTAGGAAAGAAAATTTCGTACTTTACAATCAAGTCTGCTCTTGTTGAGGGGTTATTGGGTCGGGGAAGACCTTCGCCTTTTATGAGTTTTTGAGTTCCTGGTTGAATAATTTCGTCGTGAGTAATTCGAAGAAACTTTCCGTCTATTGTAGGAATATCGACGCTCGCGCCTACAAGAGCTTCGCATAAAGAAATCTTACAAATATATATTAAATTGTTCTCGTTATCTCTACTAAAGTCTTTGTGGGTTTTGTCCTTTAACTTGAAGACAATATCTGCTGGGATTACGCCGGGGTTTCTGTCTCCTTCTTCAGCAAATGTTATCTTGGTTCCTTCCTTCCAACCTGGCATAACTGTGATGACAAGGATTATGTTCTCGAAGTAGAAGCTTCCATTTTGGTTATAAACCTTTCTTGAAATTTGAACTTCCTTGGGGACTCCCGTATTTATCTCTTCTAGACTTACCAACAACTCTTTCTCGACCGGTGGATCTTTAACCTCAGGCTTAAACTTTTTATTTGGTGTACTAAATTCAAAGTTAGTGGTGTCACGGAACTGTTGTTCGAATGTCGGTACAGGACGAGTCGTCCTTCTTGGTCCAGAGCAGGTAGAACCATTAAGAAACGTAATGTCATTCATCATTTCGGTTAAAAAATCTTCATCATCAAAAAAATCGTTTATAAAAGTCGCACCAGCATCCCCGTTTTCATTTTCATAACTAGTGTTCGTTTTTTTCAAGCCTGGACCATCGAAAAAGATATCTGGTCCCCCAGAGTCTCGACTCTTTGTCTCCCTCGTCAAAATATTGATTTCCTCCTCGAAACGATCATATTTTTGACGTTCTTCTTCAGCGCTCAAAACTCTGTAGGCCTCGGCTATGTCTTTGAATCTTTCCTCAGCTCCGGCCTTGTCGCTCTTATCTGGATGAAATTTTAAAGCCAAATTCCTGTAAGCTCGCTTGATTTCTTCTTTTGTTGCTGAACGGCTAACATCCAGAATCGAGTAGTAGTTTTTTGCCGCCATCATTGGTAGGACTATTAAGTAGTCGGTAATACGAGCAGAACATTCCGTGTCAACTGCCAGTAAGAAACTAACGAGGGATTGAACTGTTTACCTATTTCTTTGTCTTTTATGATTCTGGAAACTTCGATTTCTTTCAGGGGTTTCCCCTGGGTCTTCCTTAGTAAAAAGTAGGCATTTGCGGTTAATTATAAAGGGTTTTCCCGGAACTGAGATACCAGACTTAAATTTCCTTGAGACTCGGGCTTCTCGAAAGTTAGTGGGAAGTCATTAGGAAATTTAAACGTATATTTCAATGCATATTTTACAACCTTCACTCCCCGTGAGGGACTCTTCGGTGAGGTTTGCTCTACACACACTATATATCACTACGCACAACACACAGCTCACATATTGATTTTTGCGGAGGGAGGAAAACCGGAAAACCCAGCGAAAAAGCTTCGTGGCAAGGCGGGAGAGAACAATACATCTAACAAACTCTACTTGCACATGTGACATCCGCAGGGCTCGAACCAGCGACCCGACTCGTTGGACTCAGTGGTGAGAGATGACACAATAACAGACGTATGCCACCCAAATTCGAAAGGAGGGGATGAAAAAGTGTCCTATTCGTGAAAATTGTCCATTTGTTCTGTTTTTGGGTATGTCACCAGACGGCACCAGCTATGCTTAAAAAGAGAGAGAGAGAGAGAGAGAGAGAGAGAGAGAGAACCACTTTAGCGATACTTCGTGTTTACTAACAAAACCATTGTGATGTTAATGTGCCAACCAAGTTCACAAAAGCTTTTCAAAAGCTGCTTTGTTTCACCTGCCAATCAATCTCTGATTGGCACATGAATGACAAAGGCTACATCATATGAAGCATCGCTATTGTCGACGAATATGACCACTTTTACAGCAGGTGAAATTATTACGTATTTAATTTCTTGATGCATTTTTAAATGGAATTCAAGGTTTTTGATCATTTTCTCGCGCGATTGATCAGCGTTAATAGCATATTGCACATGCTCGGAAAATATATCTCGTCCCCAGAGCTCCTCGATTTTTGTTGCTGACCAACAGAAACGCAGGCTCCTGGGACAAGGCTCGCGAACTTCAGTCTTGAAGAGAGCAGGTTAGTATTGAAACGTTTTATAAATCTTGTTTCTCAATAGCTAAGTGAGCTAACGTGTAAAATATGACTTATTTTCGCTCGACTACTGCGGTGGCTTGCTGAAGCTCGATTACTTGCAGTAGATGTCCTGTACGTTTAGATAAACAAATGGCTCAGTTCTCTTCTCTAAATATTCATCCATTACTTTTCCAACGGTTATATGAGCATAAAGAGCCAGTGCATTTGCTCTTGTTATCCGCCTTTTCTTCAGAAACAGCTGTCATTGCTTGGGCTACCTGTGTTATACTACAAATTTTGAGGACAATTTGTGCGTAGTTAAAAATACGTGCGTAAGTTAATAAAACTAGTACATAAGATTGAAAAATTGGAAAATCAAACTCAAAAATCGACTAGTGAAAGACAGGTGGATGCGAATTGGGAAAATTATGAGGGATTTTTTTTTTTTTTTTTTGTATTTGTCGTAGTTTTGGTCTCCAAATACCTAACTCCTCCGACTCTCCTCAGGCTACAAATAACGACGATCCCTTAGTTGAAACTCCACAGGAAGCCCAATTTCGTTACAAAGTAGTACCCACAGTGATATTCGCTTCAGTACTCGTCTATAGAGCAATTGTAAAAGCTTAAAATTTATAAATTTAATTAATCGGGATAGTCCGTAAGTTTTTGGGCTTCCTGTGGATTTTGCTGTCCTTTAATCTTCAATAATAGAAAAGAATAGCCAATACAACGTAGAATTTGGTTGAGTTTTTAAGCTATAAGTTTTATAGCCACTATATTTCGGCTAGCCATACTAGCCTTCATCAGGTGTGGTATGGGATTACATTGGTTTGGTTTATAATATGGTGTAGAACGGAAGTTACAAAATACAGAGATTACAAATAGACGGAAATTAGAGAGAAAAGATACGGCGATGAAAATAAATGACAGTTATATAAGTAAGACCTCGTAAATAACAAGCGATGTTTAGGATTAGTACGTTTCGTCGCGTTTCCAGCATTCGTGAATATGAATAAGAGTTTATTTCTGGGCTACCTATGGTAGTACAATCATACATTATTTTTCGTGTTTTTTCCCTGATTCCTCCACAACAAAACAGACACTAATAGGCCATTTGTATGATGGCGTAATTTACTACCACTACCAGAATGCTTTGAGTGACTTCTACTGTCAGGCAAATCTTACCAATTGTCTCTTTGTTCCCAGGAGAGTAGAAAAATCTGAATAAGATTGCATTCTGAGAAAGCATTCTGGGAGTGATAGTAAAATGATGCCATTATGCAAATGCCTATTGCGTGATACGGTACACAGTAGTTCACTGCGGCCTCACTTCTTGTCAATTTTCATACTAATAAACGAAAAGACAAGAATCTCAAACAATTAGTAGGATAACAAGACTTTGATCTAGTCCTACTTCAGCACGCTCATGAAAAAGACATTATTGGAGTAATTTTATCGTTTTCATCGTCACGCGACCACGTGTCAATCCCTTGAGAGTAAGATCCTTTGTTTGAGGCTCATCCATATTAATGTTCTTCTCAAGCGTTACCAAGAAACAAAGAAACAATGCCCAATGGAATGATAAGTGGTCTGAATTAATGCGCTACCTGCTAACAGGTTCGAGTAGTTCGATCCTCAGACCTCACACACTTTTCGACTTCTTTCTAATCTGTGTAGCTTCAGTTTTAAAAACCCTTAAAATGAAGCTCTGATGGAGACTTAGCGAGCGAGAATCAAGCTTATCTCTAGCCTTTTAACCAGGAATTTTTGGTATGTTTGATTCGAGTATTTTAGTCGTAACATGATAGTCAAAATGAAAGGATTTGAAGTGCAAAGCAACAAGATAAACAACTATGTGGTTCATATTATTATGAGATAATGGCAGGTTAAAACTCATCGTCAATGATAAGTTTGGGGTTGGGTATCGGACAGCAGCCGCTCACATCTGACCACGTTGTTTCATGGCGGTAACCATGGCAACCAGGCCACAGCTCACCACTGTCCTGATACCCGTCACACTGATCCCATCAGTGGAATTATACTTACCTACACCCCCCTCGCCTGACTGCACAAACACACCAGAGGCGGGAGGGTGGGAAAAATTCGTAGAGCACAACCGCTTCTTAGCACGCTTCAAAGCCTGAACTGATTTCTGTGCGCGGTCCCTGAGCCAAATCGGGACCCCCCGCACGTGGACAGGTAACTCGACCGAAATACCGCTAAGCCATGGCGAGCTTGACTCGATTTTAACTTAGTCTTAAATTACATTTAGACACATTATTACGCTGATACTGACCTGACATCAAAATCACGGGAATCGTGGCTTAGAATTTTCGTGTCTTAATCAGTGGCCGACATTCGACCTCTGAGGCTCACAACTAGATACACTTTGTTCAACCATCTGATCACATTCGTTGAAACCACCTCCTCCTCTGAACGCTGCTCTAGTGACAAACGCTGCGAAAGAACCTCGTGGGCCTTTAGTTTACAAACCATTTCCACGCTATCCACAGGATATGACAGTAGTATTAATGAGATTTGCAGCCAACGTTAGTGGGCATTAAGCTAGCGTGACGCGTCTTTGTACGACCCTTCCGGCAATTACATAAAACCAATCTGGCCAAGAAAAACAGTCGTAATGACATCATTGTTCTAGCTACTTTAGACTACTCTAAGGAGTACCCCAAAGACATCGTTTATAAATGGCTAGTAGTTTGATCTTCCTGTTTGTGTTGCTCTTCTGCAAAGAAGAAAGATATTCCCTTGGAAACAAAGGTAAGGTAATCAAACGTGGCACCTTAATCTACGAAATACCACGCTGTTATTAAGTTTCTTAGCCCCAAACTAAATCAACCCTGAAAGTAACCAATACAGCTAATTTGCTGGGAAAGTAGTGGGAATATCTTGAGAAATATTCAGTACAGAAAGAAAACTGTCACAGACGCTGCACTGGAAAATGTCATCAAGACATACAATTAACAGAATTAAATATTATCTTTAAGATGTATACTGAAAATCAAACATAGAAAAATCATTATGTAAACATTCATTTGATAAGACTTCAACTGCCTTCGCGTGGGAAAAGAGCTTTTTAAAACAGCCATGTTTTGTGAGATTTTCACTGGGATTTTTTGTTCGAGTTGTGGAGAATTTTGTAACGTTTTCCTATCAGCATTTCTCGCTTATCTTTAATTTCGACGATAATTTGTTTTCCTTCTCTATTTTCTTTGGCAATCAGTCATTAACTTTTAAAATATTGAAACATTTGTGCCTGCTGGTAGCCAAAAAGGAATCATTTTTAGCTCTTTGTAGTTACTTCCATTTGTATCATTTGTTCGTAAGAGTGAAGACATTTTTTTTTTTCGGAAATAGCTGCACAGAATGACAATAATTTTGTCCACAGTTTTGCTAACATGTAAATTCTGTATTTACAATAGATGTTCTTATTTCTTATGTATTAACAGTTGTTATAGATGATGACGAAGTGAAACTTCATCGTTATTTGTTCGCCAACTATACTAGAGATGTGAGACCAGTTAAAAAGAAAACAGAAGCTGTTACAGTGAAACTTGGACTCACGATCCATCAGGTGGTTGATCTGGTAAGAAAAATTCTCTAATTCTGCTAGTGGTTCGATTTAAACATAAAAAAATCAAACACTAAGAAATGCAATTCGCTTTCTTTGAGTTTATTATATTATTATTTAGTAATATTTTAGCATTGTAAAAACACTTCAGTGGGATTGTCTACTTAAAAGAGCAAAATTAGAAAAGCCATTTTGATGTTGAAAGCGTCACTGGACAAAAATGTCGGGAAAAAAGCATTGCGTGATTCATTATGCTCGAACTAAACTGACTATGGTGTTGTTTTCGAGAAAAATTGTAATTTATAAAAACACTTTATGTCTAAATATTTCAAATTAATTCTTTCATCCTAGTCGGAATGTCTCGTCTGGCATGGGCGTCTGTTTAATTTTTCTGTTGTTTATCGTGAAAGCGATGATAAAAGAATCGTCTTGGCGCCACTTTTCTCTCGTCAACACTGAAATTTATTGCTTGAAAAGCCGGCTGAAATGCTTTTGTTCCTTGATTCCAGAAGGCGTTAGAGTTACTGCTTACCAAAGAGGTGTATTTTACGCTTGAAACAAATATTTGTGATTATTTTGATTAAAAAATTGTTGTATTTCGCAAGCGAATTTGAGCCGGGCGGACATGCGTATTTGTCGCCCTTTTTGTTTTCTTTTAATGAGTATTGATGAAACAAGATTGTATTAATTAGTTTTAAAAAAACTACAAACGATGGCAGCTTAAAAAATTAACCTTTTTTTTCTATTTTTGGATGGTAATTAAAATTTTTCGTCGGGGAACTCGCAAACTACAGCACAGGAAAGATGCAACTGATCCTCGAGATAGTCTTACACGATAATAAGTTTCTTTCCTCGAAAAGAGCATAACCAAGACTTAAGTTTTTTTAATAACTACGCTCCTGATAACCTGGTTTTAGCCTTGTTTAACGCCGATGGCTGGGAACTAGCTACTACGAATGATTTTAATTAAAAAGAGAGAGAAAAATACTATAAAGGTTAGATTAGGTATACATCTATTTCAAAAAAGGTTGTCGGTTAGCGATCTGAAATTTGAAATCTAATCCAGACAATTCACCAGCGCAGGTCACCTGTCAAAGGTGGCGTTCACTGATTGCAAACTACTAAAAGATGAAACATAATTTAACAATAAAACTTATTTCAAAATAAATTCAGTAGCTCGTGCCCTCAATTCCCCTTCGGGGTCAGATTTCAGATTTCAGATTTCAGATTGCCCATCGACAAACTTTTTTGAATTAGATAAAATACTCTATTCTAGCCAGTGTGTAATCAAATATTATAATGTAAGACATCGATGTCTGGGGATTTTAATTTAAATTTGTCGCAACAAGGATATTTTCCTTCCATTTTTGCGACACTTCTTTTTCATTGCCCATTTATCTCTTTGAGATCGAGATAGTTGTAATTCCAAGAGAATATTCATTGCTTTAATTTATTGCTGGCTGAAGACTTTCTCTACCGTTATGTACACCACTAGAGGAGGCGCTTTCAATAACTTACTGTACTTAAAAAGGGAAACGTCTCGAAAGCCTTTTAGTCAACATCGTGGGAGCAATTCAGTTTTGTTAATCAATTTGAACTGATAACAGTCTTAAAACAATTTTAAAAGCTTTAAAACTCAAACTGGTGTCATGGCTATGGTTAACAGGCCTCCGGCCTTGGATACAGTGGGTAGGCTTTTTAGCCAACATATTCTATTTCTGTCGTTGTAAATAGAACTACCTTTTTGTGGCGTTAATAAGCCTACTTTCGAGTCTCGAAAACGATGCATGAACGTGGGGCTTCGTGCCGTAAATCAAGCTTGCTGACGCGAAACGACTGCCATGATTTCTTTGACTTGTTCTGTTGCTTAAAGCATATTTTTACGAGTGAACCACGAACAAGTCATAGAGAAGAGCGTGACAACAGAACAAGTCAAAGAAATGTTAGTCGTTTCGCGTCAGCAAGCGTGATTTAGCACGAAGCCTCTCCGTCCAAGCTATGCATATCTTTTTTCGAGAACACAAAAGCGGGCTATTGAAAAATCAATTCCGAAAAGGTATTTAGGATTCCCCCACAGTTCAATATTGGGTCCACTAGTTGAAAAGTGAAAAGTGGTATAAAAAATGAAAGTTTGGAAAATGCAACCGGCATTGAGTGTGGTAGAAGGGGCGGGGACGAATGATCGACTCATTCAAGGTTCGCCTCGCAAAGTATGAAAATATCCCAGTACTTTTGTCTGAGATTAAAGCCGTAGTATGCGTGTTTGGTTATCAAACTACAGCTTGTTTACTGTACTAAAACAGTTAGGTTTGCGCCTCATGAACTATTGACTTGTGGCGGCCCATTTTGGCTCCGAATCTAAGGGTGACTAAAGATTAACCACTAAAAATAAACGAATAATCTCTTTTCAGATCGAGAAAACACAGATTTTACAAACGAGTGTTTGGATAAGACAGGTAGGAGTTTTGAATGCCGACTTTACATATAAGAGAGTAAAATTGACCTGGGAAATTGGCTAGCTAAGATTCTAAAGCTGCATTCACACCGATGGTTAAACGTGGTTAGGTGGTTTAATTAAACAGGTTTAGAAAATTATCCGCAAACAAAAGGCAAACTTTGATTCAAAAACTGGATATACCTGTTGTTTGTGGAACACAACATAAATTCCAGGTAGTTTGATTCCAATTGAGTTGAATGGCTTCGTATTACAGAAGATAGAAAAAACAGTTTAACTAAACACGGTTCTGGTGTGAATGGAGAATTAAGATTGGGATTCATTGGGACTCAAGGCCAAGATGTACTCGCATCTCGGTACTGGGTCCTCAGGTTCAATTCCTGAACTCGGCATTTTACATGAGTAGAGTTTCTTGTTGGGTCTCTTCCTTGATTCAAGGGTTTTTCTCCAGGTTCTCTGCTTTTCCTCCCTCCACAAAACCCATCTCGCTAAATCCCAATTCAATCTGTGAGCCCCCAGAGGATATTCAGGGTTCGATAAGATTGATGGCTTTTCATAGCTGAAGCTCGAACTGACCCAGATATCGTCGTAGCGGATCGGATTAATTAACCCTTAAGGCATATATCCATTCACCTAATCTATCGACTTACTTTGGAACCAAATGTTATCTCGTTGATACGATGAAATAATCTGTTATCGTGGTACTGTGATGCTCACGACGGGAAACAAGTTGACAAACGCACAACCAAAACAGTTAAGGCTCGTTTACACGGGTGATTTTTTTCTGCGTTAAGCACTGTGATTTTCGCTGCCATTCTAGCTGCGATACAAAATCGTACGTGTAAACTACCAACGATTGTAAGGCGATTTTCTAAATTCACGTCGCCGATGAACGGCCGTTGTTTCGAACATGTTTGTATTTAGTGCGAATTCGCACTCAAATCGCCACCGACTCGTGTTTACACGCGCGATGTTTGATTGCAGGTGAATTGCAGCTGGAATGCAGACAAATCGTCCGTGTCAAATCGGCCTTAACTTCTGCTATAGAAAATCTAGTAAAGTTCCTTATCTTAATGTGACTCCAATCACATTGACTTCACCACCCGTCTAGTCTTGAACTCAACCGGTAGTCCAAAAAAGGAAAAGCTGATTCTTATCTTCTTAATAATCGTCAAAGTAGTAATAGTAGTAGCAGTACTTGTAGGTTTTCCAAAGTAAGTAACAGAAATTTTACAGAATTTAGCCGCTTACATGATGTAAAGGAAAATTGAAATAAAAGCAGGATCCTTTAAGCTGATAAAACAGAATTCTTACCAGACTGTAGCGATGATCCACACAAACTAAAGAAGTTACAAATTAGACCGATATCAAATGCTAATAATTACGTTCTCCACGTGCTCTCAGTCACGTGTCACTCGGTAGCCACACTTAAGACCCGTTTACACTAGTAATTTTGTCGCGCGACTTGAGCCGCGATTTTATGGCGAAATTTAGTGCAAACACGCGCGATTTGGGTTGCGAAAAAAAACGACATTGAAACATCGCACATCGCGGCTCAAGTCGCGCAAAATTGTTAGTGTAAACGAGCTTTTAGCTATCATTTATTTATTTTTTCCTCTTATTTATAGACATGGAATAATCCACTTCTTAGCTGGGATCCAGAGGAGTTTGGAGGCATTGATAGAATCAATATTGAAGCCAAGAAGGTCTGGGTACCTGATATTTATCTCTACAACAAGTAAGTACACAGGAAACCCAACGGTTCGAAATCGAATATAACTTTGAAGCAGTGACGTATTTCCGGGTTTGTTGGTTTGAAATTTTTTAGCGCTGATAACGAAAACGACGGTGCCTTGAACAAGTTCTCGACTCAAATCAAGCTTCACTCTGACGGACAGAACATATGGCTAGCGCCACTACTGCTGACCAGTTCATGTAAGATTGACGTCACCTATTTTCCATTTGATGAGCAGGTACGTCCTATGCGCATGCGCGGGTTATACTGGAACAGTCAAGGACAACCTCGTGCACAGAACCTGCGTTCCTTCTGGCTAGCAACGTTCCTCGGTGTGCAGGCTCTGAGGACGAGATTGTGTCATAAACTAGGGGGAGGGGAGGTGCAAAAGTTATTCGTCATCCTCCAATACCTTATAAGGAATTTCCCAAGGACCTTGGAATATTTTAATATTAATTTTGTTTTCAAAATATCTTCAGCGTTGTCTGTTAAAATTCGGATCCTGGACCTACGATGGACTTCGGTTGGATCTCGTAAGCGAATCACCCTCTGGAGACCTTTCAAAATACGTCAAGAATGGCGAGTGGGACCTGGTGTCTTTTCCCGCCAAAAGGAACGAGATTTTGTACGTCTGCTGTCCTGAGCCCTACCCGGATGTGACGTTTACCCTTCACATCCAAAGAAAAGCGATCTATTATTATGTGAACTTGATAATGCCATGCTTTCTCATCACTGGTAAGTTATTTTAATATTCGCAGATTCGTTATTGACAAACCCGCCATCTCTAAAAACGGTTCACAATGTGTATAGTTCTAACGTGGGCATATATCTTCTTCGCTTACGTCACAGAACGGCACGAATATTAATTATCACGTGTTTCGTTTTTACCCTTGCTCCATTCTTCTCTCGTTCAAGTTTACCACAGTTCCCGCAACCCTAATTTTGCTCAAGGGAACTCGTGTTACGCAGTCTAGAAACTGAGTGATGAACTACACCTTTGTTTTTTATCAGGTTTGACGTTATTATCTTTCATTTTGCCGCCTGATTCTGGTGAACGTATTACTTTAGTCATCACCAATCTCCTCTCCATGACGGTGTTCATGCTGTTGGTGGCAGAGGTGCTTCCAGCGACGTCCGAAGTGATACCTATAATTAGTATATACTACGTTATCACGCTATTAGAGGTAAAATTCTCGAATCACACTTGTTAGATCGTCCTAACGAACAGGTAGTAAACCACTTTAACCTGAATCAGTCTGTCGGCCGGTCAATCAGTCATTCCTTAAATCAATCAGTCAGTCAGTCCATCAACCAGTCATAGTACGCCCGTCCGTCCGTCGTCCGTCTGTGGTCGGTCGGTCGGTCGGTCGGTCGGTCGGTCGGTCGGTCGGCTGGTCAGTCGGTCGGTCGGTCAGTCAGTTGGTTGGTCGGTCAGTCAGTCAGTCAATCGTTTAGTACCTCCTAGGCAACTCTTTCCATACAAATAATGTGCGCATTATAAGAACTTGTAATTTAATATTTCATCTCACACCAGGTAGGAATTGCATTGGTGGCTACTTGCATGGTTCTTAGAATCTATTTCACTAATCCAGTAACGACAGAAATGCCCAGCTGGGTACGGATTGTTGTTCTGAAGTGGATGGCAAAATTCTTCAAAATCAAAGTCCCAGTAACTATCCAAGAAATCAAGAAAGAGTTCAGCGCTGAAGGACGAGTCGTACGCCAAGAAATGCTACGAGAAAACGAAGCTTTGATAGACTTAAAGAGACTTAGAGAGAAAAGAGCGACTGAGAGACGAATGTCTGGTGGACAAACACCTCTTCTCATGGCGTCGCCTTTAGAAAGAAGAGCATCTTTTTTCCCAGGAGAAACTCCAGTCTATCAACCCTTGGAACACTCGGATATTCCTCGCCTCTTTGATCGGGAACAAAGACCTTCAATTTGGTCGGTACAGCCCGAAAAGCTACGAAAAGTAAAGCCAGGATCTTCTGTTCCAGATATCGACATGGGAAGCATGCGCGGGGAGGAAAAGCCGAAGGACAACATTACCGGAGGCTCAGGTTTGAGTAATCCGCTGACCCCTATGATGGTGTGTAGACAAGAGAACATTGCCAATAACGTACGACGATTGGTCAAAATGGCTCGAGGCAAGGAAGAAGAAGAAATCAAGAGAGAAGAATGGAAGGTTGTTGCTGAAGTCATCGACAAATTCTTGTTCTGGGTGTTCATGTCGATGCTGTTGACTTCTACTTTTGTGATATTTATTCAAACACCAAGATACTCAATCTCGTCTGACACTGAAAAATAGCTTATAATTTTGTCATCCGAGTGCTTTTCATAATTTATGAGCCTGCCTTCATTTTGGTCAGCGCGAACAGGGAGGACTGCATTACTCTTGGTCAGCGGCATGAAGAATTTTATGGTTGCTGACCAGATCGATCGCAGGCTCTGATGACAAACTGTTTAGCTAAAGGGAAAGGAATAAAGAAGAAAAAAAGGTAAGAAGAAAGAGAGAAAGAAAGAAAGAAAGAAAAGGAGAGAGAGAAGGGAAAGTACCATGCCATAACGTTTTTGTAACAATTTCGTTCAGTTGTAATAAAATTTTCCAATCACAATACATAGTATTTGGTTTGACTACAAGGTTTTGTTTTCCCAAGCAAAACTTCAAATGTACATTCCATTCCGGTCATAATTATCACACCTCAAATATCTACACTTAGTAACATCACCAATATTATCCATTATATATCTCCTCAACCTGTCTGCTGTTATTTCTCATAAAACTGTTCCATCTTCTAGTGCTTTTGTTACTCAAATCTGTCATCTTAATAGCCGGAGAATTACGCGGGTTGGACGTCCTTGGGAATTGTGAATTTTGGTTTTTTGATTTGGCATTACCGAAGTGCTGCTGAGAAAATTTTTTCGCCTTTGCTTTGCCTTCCTCGATTTCATGTCTCTTTATCATTCTCTGTCTAAGCATGATTTTCTCATTTTCAGAGAGATCAAAAATCGTTTCTACCAATGACTCGCTTCTTAGTCTCCGAGTTCTACCACTGCTCCACTGCTGTCGTTTATTTAAAAGTCGTGGTGATTGTGCCAATTCATTCTCAGAATCAAAACTTTTCGATGAGGAAGGAGAATTTGAGCAAGAACTTCGTGCACTTTCCAGTGTACCATTTCATTCTAATGGATGAATTTCTGCGACCTGTTGTGCAATATTTGTGCGACTTGATTTATTTAAAATGTCTAAAGATCTTTTGGACAAATTTCCCGAAAGTTTACAGCAGGAATTTGAAGATTTTACAGACGATGTTTCTGATTCTTTTTCGTGGCTTTCAGGACTTTTTATCTTTCGTTCGTTGCAAGCGTTATATCGTGTTGATGTTTTTTGCAATGAAGTAAAGTTGAGTGCTGGAATGCTCTTCGATTGTGTTTTTTTCATGGACCTCTTGCAGGTAGAGGCTGCTGTACTCGGTCGAGTAGGAAAGCTTTCGTTTCGTTTAGCTAGAATTTTCTCTTTTGTGACTGATGAACGGTTGCCAGAAAAAGGCTTTTGTCTGGAAGTGAGTTGTTGTTCATAGCTTTGGCAGTCAAACACTTCATCATCTTCAAAAGATGTTTGCTCTTTCTCGCTTACTTTGACAGGATAATTTCTTTTGTCACGAACGTCTTCCTCAGCAATACCTTCATCATCACCAGAACCTACAGACGAATAACCACCACTTCTGCTACTGATAATACTGCTCGCTGAACTTGAAAGACGCTCAGCTTTTAATTTTAGCCTATTGAAATCTTCACTGTTATCTGGAGATAAATAAAGCATGTCTTTCCAAAACGTTTTAAATTCCCATGATGATGTCCTCGGGAAAGAATCCTCCGTTTCTGTTCCGTCATTTTCCTGTGCTGTTGTACCTTCGTCTTTGTTGCATGGTTCAACCTCATTACTTGGAAGAGATGTTCTGCGTGTGCAGTTGTAGATTCTGAATTTTGCCGTTTTGAGTGATGAAGAGTTTATAGAACCATCTTTGACTCCATTTTCGAGGCTCGACAAGTCTGGTTTTGCTCTGGTGCTTGCGATTCCAATGCCTATGGCAACCGAATGCCTTCTTCGTGATAAATATTTTTTTCCTGGCCCGAGAGGTTTGGAATCCAATTTGTCATCTTTCTTAACTTTTTCTTTGAGTTCAGCAGGTAAACTCACTCTGACGATCTGGCCAGGTGTCAGCGAAGAATCTAAGGCAATACTTGCCCTTCGCATTGACGAGATTGTTCGCCCAACCCCAGATGCCGTAAGGAGCACTTTTTTGTCATCGTTTGAGCCACTTAAATCACGAGGAAACATTTTTTGTTTACCTTTTTCTCGACTAGGTCTCTCTGCTTTCGGAGCGTCTTTACGAGCTCTTATAGAAGCGACAACTTCGAAAAACCTGGCGTGTTTCAAGCTTTCTTCCTTGACGTGTGGAGAGGACGTATAAAAGTTTCGTGAATACGTCTCCTTTTTAATGCTCACGAGTTCTTCGCGAGCATGTTTTTGTCCTTTCTCAAAAACCTTGAGTTTCTTTTCTAGAATGTTCTGTTCAACTGCGTTTCTCTTCTCGGCAAATTCGATCGATTTTCTTCGAGGAACAAAACGAAAAGTTTGCAAGTTTGCTTGTGAAAACATAGCTATACAAAAGTGTCACGTAAACTGCTCTTTCCTTGTCAAAAACTCTATAGGACAAGCTTTGGAGGAACATAATTTAAGATATCAATATAATCTAATAAAAAAGATATGGTTATTCATTTCTGTCAAGGAATTACTTCTGTCCCCAGAGAGTTTTTCAAGACAAAAGAATATTATAGCTTTGGTGGTTAAATCTCAATCCGATAAGCATACATTATATTCCAAGCACGTTTTCCAATAACTTTTTTATTGAAGTTTGTTTACTGTTAGCGATCATTAAATCTAATTCTCGGTTTGGAGCAGAGTGGTTTTTCTTGGTTTTGGCGTTTTTTGGTTTTCTTGGCTGGGCGTTTGACGTAGGACGTTTTGTGTGCGTGTGTTGTTAACTTAAAATATCGCACTGAATTAACCGCTTTGCTAATTCTGCTTGAATACCGCTATGGTTTGACTGCAAATTGAAAGGAGCTTAAGAACTTCAATGCACACGACGTCGTCAGATATAGAGTATATATGAACTGAACGTTTGAAAAACGTATGAAAAAATTAACACGTTCCTCCCGGCAACTGACAAGCAATAGATACTGCTACAGCCACCAGAAAACCACTAATGAAACTCTATTAGAGAGAGGCGTAAACCATAGATTTTAAGAAGCTTTCGAACCTCATTTTACTTTTATGGAAAAATAAAAACCAAGGTCCTTTTGTCTTTTTTATCACGTTTTTAAGCAAGATTGCAGTCTTTTCTAGGTTGCAAACTACAAGCAAGTCTCGACCTCGAGAACGACACTTTTGGTTTCTCTTACTGACAAAACACAGTTAATATCCTTGTTTTTATCCAAGTGTGTTGGCGTTGGCGTACTGTTAGAGACAGAAGTCTTGCAGGGTATGACAACTGAATTCTGTTTCGTTCCAGAAATCTTCCTCAACGTCTCCCTATAGGCCATCTTCTGCTCTCTCATACATTTCAGGTAGCTCTGGAACCCTCTAGCGAAGTCTTGGTTGAGTGTACCGTATATTATGGGATGTGCAGCGCTCGTAGCGATCACCAGAAGGACACAGAACTTCTTGGCTATCGAATCAGGGTGGCCAAAAACGCTGAACAGCCATGTCACGTGATATGGTAGGGTGCAAAGTGCGTTGACAGCTACTATCACGATCAACATCTTTATCACCTGGCAAAAAGAGCAAGAAAAGAGGTGTTTAGTAATTCATCTTTTAATCGTCGTGTTCATCGGCCTTTTGGCACGGTTTTGTGATAAGAAATCAAGGAACGTGTGTGAAATTTTCAAGTGATTTTTCTCGAGATTAGGGCGCATGCGTAGTATTGGGGAAATAACGTTTCTACCGGAAATTCGAAGAAAAATAATAAGATTAACAGTTTTAATGGCTTTTATCATGTGCCTTGGACAAGAGACCCTTAAACAAGGATATACGCAAAGCAGAACAGGTGATAAGTTATTGGACTTCAGTCAAATATCTGCTTGATTTGAACTATAATCTACTCGATACAATGTATCTAAGATCCTGTATTGACCTGCTGTGGAGAGACTCTTCAATCTTTATCGATATAATTCTTCTGCGCTTCTTTTAAAGGCCTGATACAATGTCTTTGAACGTGGGGCAAATTCAGATAAGTTCTAACCGCAGGACTAAAACTTTGGGGAGCTTGAAACGTGCAGCGCTCAAATGGCTTCCGTATTCAAGTATTGTGATTGGATAATTCACAATTTCGCGTCTTTTCATTGGCTCAGAAAGAAGGCCGTTTGGAAGTCATATCTTACGTGTCTTGTGAATAGACCTTATTCGCTTGGGCGTAATGTTTTTCCAATTCAGACCTCTTGGGAATACGATTCTTTGTTTGAGGTT